>WTSP01009186.1:0-43040 GCA_025331215.1 Actenoides lindsayi
AGCGAGCGAGCGGGCGGGCGAGCGAGCGGGCGGGCGGGCGGGCGGGCGGGGGGCGGCGGCGGTGTCGGGGCTCGGGCGCTCGCCTCTCACCTTTCGCATCCTCTCCGCAGTGGGCCCCGCGGCTGTGCGGCTCCGGGCTGCGCCTCTTCGTCCATGTGGCCAACACGGTGAGTGGCGTGAGGGGGCGAGTCGCCGCACGGGCCCGGCGCCTGACGGCGACCCAGGAGCCGGGTAAACAAGGTAGTAAAACCCGAGGCTGCTCGGTGAAAACCGGGCGAGGCCGAGACTGCCAGGGGGTCTCGGCGGGAAAGCATAAACCCGTGCTTGTAGGGGAACTGTCGGGTGGTTGTGGCTCTCCGCGTGGTCTCGGGTTCGGCCTGCCCCGCGCAGGTGGGATGCCGTGGGGAGGAGAGGGAGCCGGGCCTCGGGGGTGAGGGTGCCGTGTGATCGGGCATAGAGAGCCCGAAGCCCGCGCCAAAGTCGGCACGCCGGCTCTGCTCGGCTGTGATTCGGGTCCCTCAGCCCTCGAGAGCGGAGCGTTTCCGGGAAGGTGCTGAAAGCGGCTGTTCCCGCCCTCCCAGCGCGCCCCTCGGGTGGGCTTTGGCCGCCTGTGACCCCTGCCGCGCCCGCTCTGCAGGACGCTGCTGCGTGGCAGGGTGCCCGGGGGACAAAAGCCTGCCCCGTCCTCTGTGGTGTCAGCCGCCTGGAAGCAGGTGGGGGGTGGTGTTGCTTGACCTTTGCTCTTGAGCCTGTGTCAAGAGTGGTCAGAAAAGTCTGTTTTCATCAGCGTGACTCGTGGGAGAGCTCGGTGGCTGGTTGGGTCTGGAGCAGAAGCGGCGACGGGCTGTGTTTGTTCCTGAGAATACCTTGCCCCCATGGCTTTCTTCCCGGATGTGACAGCCAGGGTGCCGTTTTATCCTTTGCTTTGTGACTGCTTCTGGTACATAGCCCTGGGCTTGTTTCCTTCCCTGACATCCCCTTTAGAGGGATTCTCAATCTCCTCCAGGATTGTGCTGGTTTAGATGACATGTAGATGTGGAGCGACGCCTTTTCAAACGGAGACTGTAATTCTGACGTGACGTGTAAGGCAACATATCACTTCTTGGATCTAGAAGCGTCAGCTCTGCTTGCTTCAGACTTTACTGTATCTGTGCATCCCCTAACGTGCTTTTGAAGTCCGTTGCAGAACTCTTAAGACAGGCTAGAACAAGGCTGGTCTCTTTGGGACCGCTCCTGTTGCTACTCTGGGAACGCAGGTATTCAAGGAGTGTTTTCTGCTCTTTGCTCCCATGGAATCTCTACGTTTCTCGGGCATTTCGTAGTTGACTCGGTTTACTGCAGGAACTGTTTGAGTGACAGCGAAGATCCTAACAGGATCAATCAGGGATGGACACAAACAGGAGAGCCAGAAGAGTATCCTGTTTATAATTGTATCAATATGAAAGGCCATGAGGAAAGCATTAGGGGCCAATTTGATGGCCTGAAATACAAGTATTTGTGCTATTTCTTTTATTTTTATTTTTTTTTTTTCACTACATAGTGTTGCACGCTCTTTAGGTGCTCTGAGACCGCAGCAGTTGCGATCCCATTCAGCATTCCTTGTCTAGTGAGGAAGCTGTGCAGGTCAAAGTTACTGCAAACCAATATTTCTCCTTACTTTCTTCTAGGCTTTTGGACAGATCTTCTTACTGCCGCTCTTAATGAGGTAAGAGTAGGGAGTTTTCTCCCCCTCTAAGTTTATTTTTTTTTGTTAAAGGTGCTTGCATTGCATACCACCTACAGGTTATCTGAAATGACCCTTTTTAAGAGGGAAGCTGCATAACTAGATTGGAGAGTGAGCAAGATTACAGATGTTGTTTATTAGATTTCTTTTTTTCTTTTAACTACTCTGGTTTGAGTGGGTCTGTGTCAGAAGAAATTAACTTTTTTTTTTGCACTCAGGCAGGTGCACAGAAACTGAATTTGCCAGCTTGTCTCTTTGCTTTTCCAAAAGAGTGCTCTTGCTTTCAAAACTTGTGGATGTTGAAATCTGCTGTGTTTACCACCAGTAGTGGTAGAAGAATAGGAGCAGTGGGGAAATGAGGCCAGACGTGAAGTTCAGAAGTTTAGTATGTGCTTTTTAAAGATAGCCACTATTTCAGGTCAGCCTTTTCTCCTGCTCTCACCTTCAGGTTTTTGTTTGCAAACCGTGCGTTCAAGTGTACGTTGCACTAAGAGCCACTCAGGTGAGAGTTGTCAGGAACCTTTGGCTCATGCTTGGCTCTCGTAGTTTGCCCATCGTTTAATGGATCATCTATGCAGGTCCCAGAATACTGGGAAGTGTATTACACATAATTGGTACCCCTGAATTTTTACTTGGAGCGTAGTTTCTCCGAGTGAATCAAACACAGACAAGTGTCACTGCTGTTATACTGCTGATCATTCATTGATATCTATGACAGGGTCTTGGTTTCCTTGCTTTATGTATTCCAAGACCTGGACTTGTGCTGCAGTCTCTTTTATTTGGTTGCAAATGAACTATGTTGAAACAGGTCATGGAAAAGTCTGAAGAAGTGCTTGTTCTAAAAGCATGAGTGCTTTCGTGTACGGCTTACACTGCTTTCTCCCATTCCTCTCCATTCCTGTCTTTATTGGTCTGTAGGTGATATAGCTAATTAAAGTGAATTGAAAACTCTCACCACTCCTTCCCCAGCTTGGGTTTATGGAGGCTGGGCTGGCCTTGTGTCAAGAGGTAGGAGGCTTTGTTAAGCAAGTGGCATAGATGTGATGCTGCCTTTAGAAAAGGTGTGAGAGATTGTCTCGTAGCTGTTGCAACTCCCTGCTGTGAAAGCTGACTGCTGAGACAAAATGTTCTTGGGTAAGGTTCCCTCTGAACAGGCTGAAAAATTAGTCATGGTGGAGCTTGCAAACTCTGGCAGTGATTCTCTCCCTCTTTCAGGCTGAACAACTTCTCGCTTATGCGTTCACTTGACATTCAGGAAGATCCCACGTTTATCCCAGAGGTCGCTGCGGAGGTTACAGAAGACAAGTCTGAGGCTAAAAGCACTTTGGATGTCATCCAGCAGCTGCTAGATGCAAGGTCAGTGTGTGGTGTGTAAGAGTGGCGTGGGAGAACACGCGTGTTGGCACCGGTTTATCAGTGGGAAGCTGTTGTTGTCAGTAATCTGGATTAAAATCTTTTTCCGTGCCCAGCTATTTGGCAAAACAAATAGTGCTGTCAGTCATCTTTCCTTTTGTAACTTACAAATCACTGGTAGCTACAAGCAGTGTGGAGTTTCTGCAAGCTTCAGGGAGTCTGATGAGGGAGAGAAGAAATTCTGTCCTTGGTAGGGCTCTGGCTGCACTATTAGAGCAGATACACTTGGTGGTCCAGTTCAGTGAGTGTGCAGGTGTGCTGTTTCTTGCCTGCAAGGAATCTCAAAGAGAACATGGGTTGCTTGGAGAAGAAAAGGAACAGAAGTTATAAAGAAAACAATCCACCAGAAATTAGGCTTTGTTAGTTAGGTTGCTTGCATAAAAGCCTGTTCAGCTTCTTGATGGCAGCCTGTACTTGATAAAATCCAACTGGATTCCAGATGAAACATTACTCAGGCTCATGTGTCTAGCATGACACATACTGAGACCTCTAGCAAGAGGTCTGATGCTGATGTGGAGCAACTGGGCTGCTGTGAATGCTCTCCCCATCTGGTTTTGGTTCTTAGTTGTGGGCCTATGCAGTGGTTACTGAAAACTTCTGTGAGCTGCACTACATCAGCATCTCAGAGAGTGGCTTCTCTGTATGTGTATCAGTTTGTAGCAGGACTGAGCTTGGTCCCTGCTTGAGTTCTTAAGCTAAAGCGAGGAAAAACTTTTATCTCCTTCACTTTAGAGGCAAGGGGGCAATGTATTTCCTACAGTCATTGGCCAGAGTGAGTGCAGCCTTCTGGTTCTTGTGTCCCCAGCACTGCCAGTGATGTGTTGGGTATTACAGGGCAGGTTACTGGAACCTCACCTCTTGCCTGCATTAGCACGTCATGATGCTGTATGCTGTCCTCTTGCAGGGTATGGGTAAGGATAGGGAGACGTCACAGGGGTAGTAATTGTAGCTAGCTCTTCAGATGATCTTATTTTCATTGTGTTGTGATGAGAAATGGTCTGTTTCTGGTGTGCTGGAGCCATCAAGTTAGTTTTTAAGCAGTTTGCTGATGTGCATCCTCGTGTGTGCCACATAGTGCCTTTCCACGCTCCTGCACGATGCACTGTATGTGCTGCTGGTCTCTGGATTGACCGTGTGACAGAGATCCTGGAAGCAGATTTACCAGGATGTTCTAGCCACTCTGTAACGTTGCAGGCGTGAGTAGCAAATGTAAACCTGGAATCAATTTTGAACAGTTTTAACAACTGCTGTATTGCGACGGAAATCTGAAGCAACTGGAATATGTCAGCAAGACTGACCCCTTCTTTTTGTGGCACCCTTTGTGTACCTGGTGGCTGTGACAGAAGTGCATAGGCCAGTGGTCCAGACAGTGACCAGCAGCTCTGCTGTGAGTGAGGGATGCCCAAACCAGCACTGAACTGCAGTGCTGTAGTCTACAGGTCTAAACAGTGGTGGCTTTGATCGTTCACAGTTGTCCCTTAAATCCTTTCTTTGCAGGTCTGATTCTGCTAGCAATGGGTTTAGTTTCAAAGGGATCAAAGACTACCTGGATTGCTACCGGTAGGTGAAATTATGGTCTGGAAACAACCTGTTCCCCTCCAGTGGGCTGCTACTGTTCCACAAGCTCTGGGGCATCTCTTTGTTAGGACTGTCCTTGAAGGTACTACTGTTTAGCATCACCCTCTGCAGTCCTTTCCCTCTAATAGAATAACAAAGGAAAGCCAACTGGAAGAGCTGGCACAACTTTTACAAGCCCTGCAAGGATATTTAAATGCTGTTTTCCTTGGCTTATTGTCAGTCTTGTCTGGGAAAGATTTCTACATACCTTGTTTGCCCAAACACGTGAGCGAGAAGAGGAGGAAGGTTCATTTGGATGATGCAAGTTGCACATTCTGTGGGTCTCTGAAGAATCCCCTGGTTTCCCAGCTGCTTGTGCATCTGTGAGCAGTTTGCCTGTTTGCACCCAGTCGAGTAATGCAGCCTTTTGCCAGGAGGGAGGGAAGGCCTGCTTGTTAGAGGTGGTTTATGATGGTGCTGCTGGGAGCCTCATCTCTGTATCAGGAGACCTGTATGAAGGGTGATGGCCTCTTGGTCTTAGCTCATGATACTGGGAGTGTCATAGCTTTAGGCTTTCAGGAGCTGGAGGACTCTGTGAAGCCGTCAGCTGTCCTTCTCTGTTTATCTGGTGTTCAGGAATATCTGGGTAACTCTCCTAGCTCCTGCCCCTACTCTAAGGGTTGGGGGTGTGCTGTATAGGCAAAATTTTCCCTTAAGGAAGGGAGTCTCCTGTACTGACAGTGTCAACTGTGTTGAAATCATCACCATGCACAGATTCTTACCTAGTTGTTGCCTACAGCTGTGCCAGCTGCCATCTTGCTACATGAGAGACGAACTCTGGGTGTGGATTTGGGGGTCTTGTAACAAGATCACAACTTCTGTCCTGTAGGAGTGGGAAGCTGACGCCATCTCAGGTAGCAAAGAACATCATTGCCATGCTGGAGGACTGTGACAAATCCACTCCCCCACTCAGAGCCATAGTGCAATGGGACCAGGAGCAAATAATGCAGGTAATGTCTGCCTCTGGTAGGAAAGGGGCCTCTGCCACCCCAAGAGCAGTAGCATCCATTAGAAGGGTCTGGGGCAATTCTGCTCATATATTGCACAGAAAAATATGTACATTTTTCCTCCCTCCTTCCATAGAGGACTGCAAACAAGTTCTCTTCCCTTCCTGCAAAGAGTGGTAGCATTAAAGCAATCTGTTTCCTGCTGGACAGCTATGTTTAAAACAGGACTTCTGTGCTTATGTGCCATCCGTTAGCATAGATGCTTCAAGTGGTAGTTACCCATCAGCATATGGTCAAGAAGAAAGACACTTTTACAGCTTGGCTTCGTAGCAGCCTGAGAAAGCCATTTTTGGTATCTGTTCTGATACTGGTAATGATCTTCAGCTCAACTAAATATATATATATATATATAACATACACATTTTTTTCCCCCTCTGTGCAGATGGCTGAGGCCTCCACCGCTCGTTACAGGAATAAATGTACCCTGTCTTATCTGGATGGCATCCCAGTGTGTCTGAAAGAAGAGTTCAAAGTGGTGGGTACCATTGTCTAGCTGTCAGTTTGTGCTGCAAGTGGGCAACCTGGACAGCTCACCGTGACATGGTTTTAAGGCCAACTCCTCAGCAGAAGCCTGTGTTTGTGATAAGGGGTAGTGTGTGGGTTTGTCATGAGCAGGATTAACGAGTTTTGCCAGATGAAGACAGATCTCGGGTACATCAGACGTGCTCCACATCTGGTGCTGATCTCTTTAATCCACGGGGAGTAGAGAGTAGGAAACAGTCCCTCTTATGATGAGATGAGAATGCATCTGTAGCAGTGGGTGTAGCTGTCTGTATTTCTCAGGCACTGACTCTGCTTTACTGGCAGAGCATCCCTCTCGTTACCTTAAAGGACAAGTGTCAAAAATATGCAAGTTACTTCCAAAATCTCTGCTGACAAGGAGTTTTGCCCGTGGCCTAACAACATTTACCATTAAATACTCCTGGCAGTGCCACCAAGCTGTGGTAGGCTCTGCAGAGACCTACCCATAGGGTGGGAGTCCTGTTTATGTACAGATTCTTCCATTGCTGCTTCGAAGTGAAGAGTACTTAGCATACCCTGAAAATGAGTCCATCTGGTATGTTGGCATTCCCGTAATCATGGTGCTGTGCTTCAAAGCACTGCAGATCTGAAACATTGCAGCTCCCTTCATCGAAAGGTGGAAAACAGAGCTCCTGTGTGCTCTGGGGTCAAGGTGACTGTGCTGCAGGCTCTGGGCATAGCAGTTCCGTTGATGCAAGGAGGCAGACTTTTTGACCATCTACATGTTTCTGCTCTTCTCTACCATGGTACTAAAAGGACTCCTCTGCCTAGGAGAAGGACCAAATACTGGAGGGTTAAATGTCCCTCCTAACAGAAACAAACACAGGACACGTTGAAGAGCGAAACTTCCTAGCCCGTACTTACCTCTGTGGGTCCTAATGCCTGGGATCTGTTGTGGAGTTGAAATGTGCATGCAGAGCCTACCCATGTGCCTGCCTACCTTGCCAGGGTTTTAGGATGAATAATAAGGTGTCTTCTTGCAAAGGTACCTTACCATCATCGTGTGGGAACGGTCTATCTTGGGACAGAGCCTGAAACAGAAGATGCTACCGTGGCCAAGAAGCTGCGAGAGGCTGGGGCTATCATTATTGGGGTCTCAAACATGCATGAACTAGGGACTGGAACAACTGGATGCAACCCTAATAGGTAAAGATCCCTTTGCCTTCTCTTCCATTTTAGAAATACCTAACAATCTGTCCAGAACTGTCAGGGAAGGGTACAAAAACAGGGCGAGCACGTGGAAATTAAACTGACGGAAGCACACTGTTCAGGGAGTCTAGGGGTATTAAAACCCAGTAATATAGATTCGAGGGTCAGAGTAGCTGTGGAAGCCTGAAGGCTCCTAAAACCAAAGGAAGGAGAGTAATGTCTGCTGAGTAAGGAACTTGGTTTGCCAGGCCTTACAGGCCTGGAGGTGTGAATGTTTACAGGATCAGCAGTAATGTCACAGACAGAAGAGCTGGAGCAGCATCCTCTCTCTTGCTTTGAACCTCTCTTTTGGATAAGTTGCTTATGGCAGCAAGAAACTAGCCTCTCAGGCAGAAGTCTTTTTGGCCATCTTGTTTTCTAGTGACATAGCAATCTGGGATTAAATGGTACCTCTTTACTAAACTGTGTTTCTGGAATTTTTTTCCTGCCCTGCAGCACATGTGGTCCTTCCTAGGAAAAGTTTCAACAGCATTTGTCTGTTTCAGGTACCACAAGATCCCTAGAAATCCCTACAAGCCTAACCACTTCACAGGTGGGAGCTCCAGTGGGTCAGCAGCAGCTGTAGCAGCAGGTAGGTGGTCCTAAACAGAGTTCAAGGGTGGTGGGAGAAAGGTCTTGAGCCAAAGCACGTCAGGCATTTCATTTTTATGAGAGGGGTTAGAAGCTAGAGGGAACTCCTCACTGAACAGAGAGCTCTCTATGCTGTCTTGGCTACAGCTGCTGGTAGAATGGACAGGGCAACATGGTGTCTTTGATCACGGGCCAATGTGAGGTTTTTGTTTTTTTCTTTTTGTAGGTCTCTGCCCAGTGGCTATTGGCACAGATGGAGGTGGCTCTGTGAGGATTCCTGCTTCATTCTGTGGTGTGGTGGGGCTGAAAGGTAGAGCCTTTTAATCATGGAGGGGGTTTGCTGTATCAGATAGAATTCCACAAACAAGTCAGGCATGGTCCATTAATTCCTGTCAAGAGAAACTTGACAACTCTGGCATATAACACCCTGAGAGTCATGTGTGTTGGACTGGCAGAGTGGAATTGTTCTCAGTACTGGCTAGTGAACAGATGTTCCAAAAAAGCCCCTGACTTACTTGAGTCAAATGCTAAACAAAATGTGCATGCTGCTTTTCTTTCTACCCACTTCTCCCTCTTCAGTCTTCCTTCTTTGCTGGGAGGTATTCCCAACATAAATTGGTATCTGTAGCGAGCTGGTGAAAAGCATCACCACCCACAATAGTTTGCCATCACCCCAGTTATGTGGACCTGCTGATGCTGCTCAGATTTGTACCTGATAATAGGCTTGTATGAAACCAGGCTGTAGCCATTCCCTCTCATCTCAGTGTTACAAGAAGTAGCAATGCAGCTTTTTTCAGTGAGAATTAATGTAATCAAGGAGAATGTGCAAAGGACGTGAGAAATGCACAGGGCTGCTTCTACAACATGGAAGGTGTTGAGGCAGATTGTCACTGGGAAGAGATGCCAACTTTTGGGAATGGTTTATCATTCTGAAGGATCTCAGCTGCTTCATCTGAGACCAGATACTCAGCCATTGCTTCGTCTTTCCGTCCTTCACATGTGATTAACTTGATCGACGAGATCTCCCGGGGGGTGATATCTCCTGCTGTTGATAATGCTGCTCCTGCCTCTCCATCCTCCATACCAGAGATGCTGCTTCTGTATATTTAAATGCACGTGTTTCAAAATGTCCCTGCACATATTTCTCCTCAACTAAATGATTTCTTACAGTGGGAAAACCAGTTTCACTATTTGTTGAACGCATCTGTTTCACTGATGAGACAGATCGTGGTCAGCAGAACAGGGTATTGACAGATGAGTGCCTGGGCTCTGAAACAGCAGACATAAGTGACTGGCAAGGGTATGTGCATTACTGAATGGGTGCACCAGAGCCATCAAGATCAGGCCTTAGCAGTGACTGCTGGTGCCTGTCTAACTGCCCATTTCTTTTTCTCTAGGTACATTTGGGCGCATCAGTTGCCATGGCACCTTGCCACTCTCCTACTCCACAGTCAGTGTAGGTAAGAGGACTTGTGCTCCACTTTGGGGGGCTTTCCTGTGTGATGTTCTCAGAAGGAAGGTGACCTGTGCCTACAAAGGACCTTGGGAAGGAGGTGCTGTTTACCCATTGTCACATTTTGATGCCTGCTCTGTCTTTGACAGGCCCTATCTGTACCTCAGTGGCGGATGCTGCCATTGTCTACAGTATCCTTGCTGAGCCAGATCCACTCTATCCATATGGTAGGTGAGCCCTCTCCCTCCCTCAGCCCAGGTGCTCTGCCTTCCTAGAGGCATCCCAGATAAATAGGAGGAACTCTGTTTTGTTCTCTGCAGGACTAAAACAGCCGAAGGCAACCCTGTCTGGTATGTGTGCTCCTGACCTGAAAGGCCTAAAACTGGGAGTGGACTGGACATTTTTTAAGGTGCCTGTTCTATCTCTCTCTTTCTGTTGCTTTGCAAAATGAGATTTTTTTTAAAGGCATTCAGTGCATTCACTGTTCTTTTGCCTGTCATCATTACAGCTTCTCATATTTAATCCTATACTTGAGGGATAATATAGCCTGGGTGAAGACATCAACAGGGTTTGGTTTTGTTTATTTTATTTTCTTCCCTAAGGTAGCCTTTTGACTAAAAGTCTGTTGGAGGCACGAGGAAAGGGAGTGACTGTACAGATGATGGCAGCATGCTTCCTCATACTGCTATTTCTAATGGAAGCAGTGCTTCTGAACTGGTTACAAAAGGCAGTTAGATTAAAATCATATGTGTAAAATTAATGTATCCATTTGGTGACAGTGCTGTAGCTTCTGAATGTTATTTCATCATTCCAGTGTAGAAACTGGGCTTGCAACTCATATGGTTTGACAGTTGTAATGCAACCCCACAGACGTGCTTTGGATTTCTTCCTTGGAGGAAAAAAAGGACTCTTTCTGGCTCTGCCCCAGTGAAAACGAGGAATATCCTCACCTCCTGAAGAGATGAGCTTTCCTTTTCCTAAGGGATATAACCTGGAAGCTGTTCTCTTGGAGCAGTCTAGAGGGCTGTGTTTCACTACTACTGGGGAAAGGAACAAGGAAAGTTCCATGAGGACTAAAGTCCTGGTGAGTGTGCTCACCAAGGAGAGGAGGACAGTTCCTAAAGTCTACTTAGTTCTTCCCTCTTATTCTCTAGGCATGTGATGCTGAAGTCCTGTCCATCTGTGAGAAAGGTAAAGAGGAAAAGTCTCTAAGTTTCTTAATCTGCCTGATATCATGTTGTCATTTGGTGCTATTCTTACATGCTCGTTGAAAAAAAAAAACAATCTCCCTGGCGTCCTTAAAGGCAGTTGCCTAAAGAAGTCTGGCTGGACAAACAGCAGTAGCTTTGTATTAGGGAAGCCCTTCTGAGTGCTGAGGGTTAAAAAAGCTCGGCAGTTGTGGGCTTGTCTGGTTACAATGGAAGAATGGAGTCCAGTGTGCTACGCCTCTGTCTGCATAAAGACACATCTGTGCTCAGTAATACTTACTCTGCAGGCTTTAATGGTAAAGGATTTCTAAGAGAGGGACTTGTTTCACAACATAATGTTCAGTAGGAAAGTCTTTGTGATAGATCCAGTCCTCTGGTATTTCCTTGAAATCGGCCAAATGGAGCCTTTAAGGTGACTTTGTCACATTTTTAGACTAAGCAAAATTGACCCTGGTGAGTACTTGGGGGTGGGGGAGAGAGACTCCACAATGTCTGGTGTAGTAGTTGGCCTCCTATGCATTGGAGCTGAGATAGTTCATAGTATTAAGGCTCTGTCTGCCTGGATTTTCTTCAGCTTCCTTATTTCCATAGACACACATGATTCTACATGTGTAGTTGTCTGAGGAGAGATGCACCACAAGCTAGTGAAATAGGCAAGCTTGGAGACATTGGGGTCAAAGAAAGAAGGGGATGCTTTTTATACTGCAGAAGACTCTCTTTTCCCAAAGTCTTGGTGTTCAGCCTTGCTGAAACACATCAGGATTTAGGGAACCTGTACTGTTGCCTTGTCTCTTGAGTATCCCCCTGGGTTCCTCTACCCTTATGGTTCAGAAGAGGCTTTGAATGGCAATCTCATGATACTGAATAATCATTTCATGTTGACAAAATGCTGCTCATGTCAAGTGCTCAGGGAAGCATTGTCAGCCCACCTTTACTCTTCAGGTTAACTGCGAGGCTAGAGGGAGGAGATGAACTTGCCCAAAAGGTAGTGGTTCAGTTAGGAAACCTGTCTTCAAGATCTATCCCTGCCCTGTTGAAATATTGAAATCTAGTTAAGCTGAAGGCTTTTACCTACAGGAAGCAGCTATGGCAGTCTGCATGCTCCATAATGATGAAGATGCTTGCCTGTTAATGGCCTATGAGGTCTCTAACTTCTCAAGGGGTTGGGGATTTTGCAGCCTTCTCTGAAGTGTGGTGAACTCAAGGATGCTGTCTGTGCTTTGCCTGTTCTGTATGCAGCTGTGGAGCACCTGCAGAGTTTGGGAGCCAGTGTGGTTGAAGTGTCTCTTCCAGAAATGGAGGAACTGCGAGTAGCACATGTAATCTGCATTCTCAGTGAGATGAGGAACTTCCTGAAACCTGACTTCAATAAACATTTCCAGGAAATGGTAAGTAGCAGTGGTTGTCCTGGCTGACACAGAACAAGTGTCATGTCAGTGAGAAACCCGAGGTTCTGCTTCTATGACAAGCCACCTGTTGGATGACTTGCTGATACAGGAGAGCGCACCTGGAAGAGAACTCCTGGGCTGTTAACATCCAGTTTCTTGTAAGCAGAGTTGTGATTGGTGTTTTGTCTTTCAGAATTTGGAGACTCGGGCTAGCCTGGCCTTGGCTTCCCAGTTCACAGCTCTGGATTATGTTACGGTAAGGAACATAATGTGGTGAAGGCTGAAGGGAAGAACACAGTGAAATTGTAAAGGTGTGGTAGAGGATTCTCTTTATCTTTTCCATGTGTACAGGGAGTTTATCACCCACCTGTACAGCCCTCTGCTCTGGAAGTGTGCTGAATGGTGGGGCACCAGGGGACGTGCCACGTGATGTGATGTCCAGCATCTTGATTACAAACTGCAAGAACACTGTTGCCTTTTGCAGAGGCACAGGTTCTGATGGGCAGAGTCTGTCAATGTCAAACATGAGCCTCGTGAACCAAGAGGGTCTGATCAGACACTGGTCTTTCTGCTTGCAGGCAAATCAACAGAGAACTCGGAGCATGAGATTTTTGCAAGAGATCTTCACCACTGTGAACTGTATCCTTACACCAGGTATTACAAGTCTTGGCCAAAAAACTTGTCCCCAACAGCTGTGAGGTGCATTTTAAGAACAGTCGTTCCATTAACTCCCCCTCCCGTTTCAAGAGCATGACTTTTTTTTTTAAAGATGTTGCTGTGCCTCGAGCCTTGAGGGGAAAATGCAGCCTAGTTAGAAAGACTGCTGTGTATTTCTAGACTGATTGCCTGTACCCACGGCAGTGAGAAACTCCTGCTGGGTACTGGAAACAGGAGCTGCAGAGCCAGAACATTTAAACAGGAGGGACATCTGCTTCTGGATGAAGATGTTCTTGCTCTAAATAGAAACTACTTAATTCATAAATCCCAGAGACTAGTTTGCATTCTAGTGGTGTGAGTTTGCATCACCAATGTGTATCAAACGTGGCTTTAATGAACTGAGCTGTTCCCTGAAGACTGCCCACTCCCTGAGTCCACCTTTGTGCTCTTTAAGCACTGTGTCAGGTTGCCCAGAGGGGCTGTGGAATCTCCATCCCTGGCGATATTCAAAAGTCATTCAAACATGGTCCAGGGAAGCCTGCTCTAGCAGACCATCCTTGAGACAGAGGGTTGGGCAAGATGTCCTTCCGAGGTCCCTTCCAATTTCAGTCATTCTGTGATTCCTCCACAGCTACTGCTTGCACTGCCCCAAGAATCTATGAATCTGACCTCTTGACCGGGAGCAGCGATTTGTCCTTTACAGTCCGGTCCATGAGGTAAGAGGAGTGCTGTTTGCCCTAAGGGAACAAAAGTTGGGGAACAGATGGAGACTGGGTGTACTAACTGAGGGAGCTCAGGCTATAGAGCAGGAGAGATCGATCCTTGCTGCCTCTCCCAAAAAAGGGTGACTTTGCTGCTGTCCCAAGGCAGGAATGCTGATGACAGCTTTTCTCCCAGGTTCATGCAGCTTGGTAACTTCACTGGGATTCCAGGCCTTGTGGTCCCCATTGGATATTCTACTGCTGGGCTTCCCATCAGCTTCCAGGTGAGTATTGACTCTTTGTGCATGCTGGGTCACCAAATCCCCAGCTGGCTTTGTCCTGAACCACTATATAGGTTCCTGCTGTTCATCATACTTGGCAGGTCCTGGTAATAAAAGTCTTACTTTGTGAGTGAAGAGATTGACCTTAGAGTACCTCACTCCTGAATGGGAGAGGGACTCTTCAGCTATCTGGGAGATTTCTCTGTCTCCCTATCCACTTGATCAGTACCCACTATTTGTCACTATTCTTTCCTCTCTTTTCCTTATTTCTCAGTTCTGTAACTTGAAGTCATTCCTTGTTCTTCTCCCTCTTGAAATGGGTCTCATGTAAATTAAAGGTCCATGGTTTTTAATTAAGTCACACAACTGCCTTTATCTCAGTTGTACTGATGTCATACTTACTGGGGTAAAAGGAAAAAGCATCTGTCCTTTTGGTGCTGTTGGGGGAAAAGAAGTAGTTATGTTTTGCAGGGCTTTCAAGAGCATCTGTATGTGATTATGCTACTCTTCTATTTTTTTTTAATTTTATTCCCCACCTCCCCCTTCTGTCTCTTTCATCTTCTCCCAGGTCATGGCAAAATGGTGGGATGAAGCTGTTCTTCTGAGGATTGGCCTGAAGCTGGAGCAGTTTCGTTACCAGACCAAAAAACCATCCATTCACTATGACATCCTTGCATGATGGAGTGATCAAGATGGGAACTAAGTTTTGTGGTTTGGGGTTTTGGGGATTTTTTTGTTTTTTTCCTAGTCTGACCTGACCAAATACTATAGAGTGGACTTGATTTTGATGTTCATCTGAGTAAGGCTTAGTAGCAGGCCCATCTGAAGAATGGGGAAGAACACATGATCTAAGCAGGCACTGCTGCTGAGCAAGTATCATTTCTACTCTATTTGTTACTGGATGGCACAGTTTGTACTGGGGAGATCAACTGTGCTAGCTACTTCCTTGCTGTGTTTTTTGCCAACAGGAAAAGCTGCAACTATCTTCTGCAACTTCTTTCTTTGGAGGGGTCCTGTATAAAGATGGAAGACAGTTGCATCTGCAGGACTGCCTGTGGGCAGTTCACACTACTGTGTGTGGAAAGGTGCAATCCCTACATCTCAAACCTTCTCCCAGAAATCCTGCTCCAGGCTGTAACAAGCATACTGGTGAGAGGGTGAGAGGCAGTTTCCCTCAATGCCTAGGAACAAGGAGGTTCTCAGGAGGATCTTAGCACACATGTAATGAGGTAGGGTGTGCTGTGGCCTCTTAATCCCTCGGAGCAAAATAGAAAGCCTGTAGCTATGGAAGTGTTGCTGTGCTTTCTGTCCTTTATGCTGCAGTCAGTGTGAGGCTAGCCTACCTCTTGCACAAAGTATGGCTGTTTTCTCTGCTTGAGCAGTCCTACCTACCTTCAGCATTGTGTGCAAGGAGAGGAAAAAGCAGAGCTCTTATCAATTCTGTGACCCAAAACACTGGTTCAGGGTTCTGGCTTTCCTGTTGTACATCTCTTATTTCCCAAGCTAAGCCTTGGGGCGCCTCTTTTCTCCCACTGGTTGCTTAGCTGGTAATGACCTTTCAATACTTAAAGAAGAAATTACCTGGTAATGGCCTTTACATTCTTAAAGGGGGCTTAAAAGAAATACAAAGACAGGCTTTTCAGTAGGGTCTGTTGCATTCTGTGGTTCTGTGATTCTAAGAGTTGAAGCTGGATGCAAGAAGGGTGTTGCACAAAGCCACCTGCAGCAAAAAGCCTGTTCTAGATAAGAAGCTAATGACCCCCTTATCCCAAATGTGCTTCCTGAAGTACTCAAGGTAGAATTGAGACATGGATTAAAGATGAGGCTATACTACATAAAGCATGACAGTACAGGAGGAAAAGGTAGAATCTAGAAGACTGTACGTCTACAAGAATAGGCACTAAGCCACAGTACTGCAGTATTCAAAGGCCCCAGACTATAAACTCCTGTGTCTTGCCAGCAGCACTAAGGCCAGGTGAAAGATAAGGCCTAGAAGTAACCACAGGTTAGCATTTGTGTTTGTTTTGGAGTAGCTTGGGGTTAATGCTCAGAGGCGTCTCCTGTTGCTACCTCATCAGGTATCCTGGCCTTGTCATCAGGCTGCTGGAGAAGCAGAAAAAATTCCTGTATCCTTACTTAGCTTGGAAGGAAAGGAGGAACAGAAAGTAGTTGCAGTTTCTCCCAAACTGTACAGGGTTTTTTTCCCCATATATACCCATTCTGTAACCAGAGCTAGCACTTTACTGACGTTTAAAGTTGAGTCAGATGGCATCTGAATGGAAGAACATGGCATTGCTGTCTCCTCCTTAATTACTTGAGTTAAAGCATCAACTTCTACCACGAAGTGTCAACGGCATCACAAGTTTAATTATATGGTTGATATTCTCTCATATCTTCAATTCCTCTCCCTGATACTGCCACAAAGATTTTTTTTTCTACTAGATTCTAGTCTAAGTTAGCTTTATGAAGAACAGTTAAAAAGCAGAGTATTTCCTCTATTTTTAATGATAAGTTATTACTAAAGACTACTTTAATGCTTTGAGTGAAAGACTACTGAAATGCATTGTATGGCAATAAGGGAGCTGGTGACAAGAATAAATTTCTGCCATGAGTGTTGCTGCTTGAAGGAAATGGCTGAATGTTTCCTCATTTGATCCTACTGCTGAAAGGAGGAGAGATGGATGTTTAAAATAAGCAGTTGCCATCCTGCTAAATGAAGCTATTTATTTCAAAAATCTTCCTAAAATGATACACTGCCCTGAAATTCCAGTATTTAGTTGATTCTCTGGGTAGAGTGAGGGAGCTTAAGTTACCAGGGGGACAGAGAGGAGCTAAAGCGTTTGTTACTTTTTACAGATAATAACTTGCATCTTGCTAACGGTGGGAAGAAGAATGAACTGAGAGCTTTTACTAACTGACAGCAATTGGGTCTTTCTGCACGCTGCTTCCTCACTTTCCCTAAATGGCTATCTCATTGGCACACATTTCCAGTGCAAGAACTCTCAGGAACCGAGGTTACCCAGATAAACTTCGCTCACCCTGCTGAAAGGCCCCTGTGTTTCCTTTCCTCCCCTGGCTGTGAGTTCATCCAACTTCTACAACAGCCCAGTTCCCACCTAACAGCAGTTCTGTCCCCACTCTGGGCAAGAGCAAGGCAGTTGTGTGAGCAAAGCAGACAACAGTGACCACGCACACAATCCTGTTGCTTCATAGAGATATATGTTTGGGTATAGATATATGGTATATACACACTGAATTTTTTGTTTTTATATAGATATATATATAAAATAACACCTTGTTTATAAAGCGACATTTAATTGCCACTGGTTCCCTTCCCACCCCACACAAACAATAGTATACAAAATATAAAATATTTTAAATATTTATAAACGCCGCAAGAAAAAAAAAAATAGAACTGTACGAAAATATTTTTTTTTTTTCTTTTCTGAGGTTCCTTCTCTGCCCTGTGGGAAGGGGAAGAGAAGGGGGGTACACGTTTGGCCAGCCTAGTGTGCCTTGAGTCCATAGTTGTTCAGCGGGTAGGAGTATGCCCTGCCTAATACTATCCGGTCCCGGAGGAGCTTAAATAAGACATAGTAATTGCAGAAGAGGATGAGGGCCATGGAGAGGGTGTGGTTCCACTTCTCTGAGCGCAGCAGGGAGTAGAGCTGGTAGCAGACCACGCTGCCTTCGATGAGGATCAACAGGTTGAGCAGCCGTAACGGACGGTGAAAAAGGAACTGCAGGGAAACAGATAATCAAGAGACAGGTTTCTGTCAGGTGCTGCGGTGTTAAAATGGGGAGGGGTATGTACATAATGCTGGCAGGTGCCACTGAGCTAGCGACCCCTGTGCTGGGCAGAAAAACTGTCTCCTCCAGCCCTCACGGGCTGCTAATTGGACAAAGCAGCAGAGGAAACGAGGCACGCAGAAATGTCATTTTGCTTGAGAAGGGGAGGACAGGTGAAATCACCTATTTGCCCGTTGACATACTTTCCCATTTCCCTGAAAGATGTTAACTGGAACCCTCTCAAGAACGCACCACTGCTTGGTGGCAGAGCTGTGTCACCATGCTGAGAAAGCATTGCTGAAGCAGCCGTGGCTTCCGTCTTGCCCGGACACCACTGTGAACGCTGCAGTGGGAAAGCCCCTCTGCTACAGTGGTCAGCAGCAAGGGGCTGCTGTGCAGTGCTAAGCCCTGCTCTGCTGTCTCTAGGGCTGAGCCTCTCTCCTCCCTCCCACAATCGTACCCTGTCAAGCAAGAGAAGAGATACTTGCATAAAAGCGGGCGTGGGACACGTCTGAAGGCACTGCTACGTTGTAAGGCCCGACTGCTTTATACAGGCATCGGCTACGTCGCACCAGAACTCCTTGGGGCCATATTGTGTGTTCTGACCAGCTGTGGGGAAAGAATGCCAGAGCATCAGCATCCTTGCTCCCAACTCCCCGAGTGCGGGCTGGACTGCAGCTTAAACGGTACCCAGAGCCTCTGCCACAAGGACACATCCTAGCTCCCCACTGGAAAAACAGAAGTGATCGCAAGCCCACCAGATGGGCTGGGAATAATGTGAACAAACGGCTCCCAGTGCACGAGGGAGCCACCTCCTTGCACAAGCTACTTCTCCAGTGGCCAATACGACTTGGCATTTGTTTCTGGGAAGGAACCAGCACTGACCAGAGGAGCTCAGCTAGCTCTCTAGGGCAATAAATTCTGACAGTTTCTAGGGAACAGAAAGACTAGCAGAGTTGTATCTGTGACCCCTGGTACTATGGGGGATGGAGAAGCATCCTCAGTAAATAAGCACTGCTGATATTTGCATATCCACTACAACATCTTCTCAGTCCCTTGCCAGGCATGCCAACCCCTCCCCATCCTCACACTCACATATGCTGTGGCGCATTGCTGTAGGAACCATGTTCTAGTTTCTGCCACTTGCCAAGGTGGGCAGCTGATCTGTGGAGCAGGTCACAGTACTTGGGAGGCAGCAGTTGAGTGGTGAGCATGACAAAGGCATTGATCCACACCATGATGAGGTGCTCGCAGGACCAGCGCATGTCGTAGTACTGGGTGCTCTGAAAAGAGACCACACAAAAACTTGACACCACTGTCACCAAACGGGAGGAAGGAATGACAAAGGATGTACTGCGTGTGCATCCAGCAGACCCACACCACATGTTACAGGCATGCGCTTTTGGACCGGTGATTTCAGAGGGTTACGACTTAGGAAACACTCAAGACTCCCTTCTCCTTGACCTGAGGGAGAAAGGGCAGGGGGATGATGCTGCAGCTGGTGCATCTCCTCCTTCAGCAGCAGGTAACAAGGGGGTTTGCTTGCCACAGAACTGCCCCAGGAGCGCCAATTGCACCGAGACTGCTACATGGATTGGGGAGCCCTGCCCATTGCACTACACCAACAGGAGCTCGTTCAAGTTAGAAAACTAACCGATTGAAAAAAAATACAACCCCCACATGGAAAGAGGTTCCTGGATTTAGCTTGCCAAGCATCATTGCCAGCTCCATTTTACAACAGGCCGACCAGCAAAGCCTCTGATCCAAGCACTCGAAAGCCAGGGTGTTGGATCTGAGACGGGTAACAACAGGTTCCCTTCTCTAGGAAGAACACAGCTATCTATCCCTCTGCCTAGCACAGGGGGTGGGGAGAAGGGGAGTTAGTAAGTGGGGTGATGGGACTAGAGGTGCATCACATTGATGGCAATACCTATCCGCCAACCAGGAGCAGTACTAGTGCACTCCGGATGCAGCCATGCTCCGCTATCCGGGCTGCCAAAGGGGAGACAGAGAAAAGGGGAATTAACCAGGAATCCAGCCTGGCGGCAATTCACACAACATTCAGGAGGAGACGGCGGGCAGGGGCACGGGGAGAGCAGAGGCAAGAGCTACCTTCACAAAACACAGCGGCAGGAAGGCCACGTAGTAGGCACTGAAGAGAGAGTTGAAGAGAACTTCTTTGATCCTGCGGTTGAAGTCTGCTTTTAGGCACTCCACCTCGTTGCGGATGAGATCTGGGGAGAGGGGGCAGCTGTGGGTGGGGATAGACGTGGGATTATTGAACTGTTCTCTCAGGGATTCCCACAGAAGCGAGAGGAAATCTTTGGGTTTGACCAGGCTGCTGACAGCTGAAGCCCCATCATCCACCATCTGGTCCTGTACCAAGTAACCACAGTCCGCAGGTAAGGGCTGCGCTCGGCTGTCCTGGTGGAAGCAGCACAGAGGAACGTAGACACCAAACCTGCAGGGAAAGAAAGGAAAAAACAAAAAACAACAACAACAACAAAAAAAAAAGGCTGAAATGACAGCCTTCTCAGTGTGAAGCTGGGGGTAACATCTCCATGGATGTTGGCCCTTGTAAGAGGAACACCACGCAGGAAACCTCACTCCAGAAGCTAGTGGCCAACTCTTCTCCCCCATAAAAACCCAGAGGCTGCAGCTTCAACAACTGCACAGAGAAGCTTCTTTAAATCCCAGTTGTGGAACCGATGGGTCCCAACGGCTCAGTCTTCAGTCACGGCAAAGGCCCCTCATGCAAAGTGCATACTGAGGCAGTTTGCTTCACCAGCCCAGCATCAGCTCCCTGTATCATCCCCTGGCCCCTCCTGCTTCCCCTTTAATCATAACATGAGGAGACAGATGACAGCCAACAGCTCTGCTTCCCGTGGTGGCTCATGCCACCCCCAAGCAGCTATGCTCCCCCCTGCCCTGAAGGTACAAGGTGGTATCACTCACGGGTAGCCCAGGAAGAGAAGGTTGAGAACAGAATGGCTGCGGAAGAGGTTGACCAAAGTCCAGCAGAGCACCCAGCCACAGAGGGTGAGCAGCACCAGGCGCACCATATAGTGAATTGCTGATGTTGCGCCCACCTGAGAGGCCTGCAAACGGAGAAGAAACGTTCAGCAGCCCAGTGACACTAGAGCTACAACAGGGGCAGAGGGAGTGCTTGTGGAGAAGGAGCAGGGTGCCAGGAGGCACTGTAAAAGGGATGGCTGTCCTCTTCCAGAAGTAGGGTATTAACTCTTAGAAAAGTGGACGCCTTTTATTCATGATTGATGGAATCCCAAGATTCAAATAAGGATAAGTTGTAGGGCGTTGACTAAAACAGGACCTTTAAAATAAAAAAAAAATTCAGAGCTACAAAGTAGACAATATTTTTTCTCCAGTCCCTTACTGCTCTGATGATAGTCCAGGATAGGCTGAAACACTTTTCCTCTTGCTCTTTCCTTTAGAAGGATCAGGTCTCAGCATTCGTTTTCCTAAAGAACTGGAATCCCAAAACTAGATTTCCACCACTCATCTCTACTGAATTATCTCCTCTAATGAGGAGGCACTACCTTCAAAAGAACAGCAAGAAACCTTGTTCTCCTCTCCAGAGGGAAGAAGGCAACTGAACTGTGAGAAGATTCTTAGAGCTCATAGATGGGGTGTGCAAGAACTCGCACAGGTTTCGATGCAGAAATTTCAGTCTGTGGGAAGTTTTATGGAGAACGTGAACATAAATGAAAACGGAAGGAACCAGAGGTGAAAACTTCAGAGATCCCATCTTCTCCTTTCACCTATTCAATAGGACATAACTGTTCCTTTATTTTATTACACTTACTGCTCAGTTGCTTAGCCTACAGTTGTAAGGCTCCACATTTTAGTGGACAGAACTTCCATCTTCCTCAAAACTACCTTTTTCAAATGTATATGTGGCCTGGTTCTGCTTTCATAAACACAGAGAGGGTCTCAAAATCTGAGGTGAAATGACCAGAGTCTCAGAGTTACTGGGTAACCAGGACTGGAAAAGCAGTTCTACCAGCTATTCCTACTGCACTTCAGCGTACTCAGACATTCTCCTCCTGACCTGTCCCCTCTAATCTCCTGTTTGTTCTTCCAGTCTTGGCTAACCTCCCTATTTCTGCTACCTGACTTGCAATTCTCTCGGCCACTTCTCTGGCACGAGACAGCGAGGTGCAGTATTGCACCTGCAAAGATACAGAAACAAGTGGGACAATTTCATCTCCTTTTGGCCTCAGAATGAACAGAGCTACCCAATACTGCAGGACAGGAATGGGCTCACGGAGAAAGTTCCAAGGCAGAAGGGCAACCCCAAAATCTTACGTCCTTCACACCCAGACTCGTTCTGGGGGAAAGAAACCCTCCAGCTATCTAACTTGCAGAACTTTCTCAGGTCACGGATGGTTGTGCTCTGCAAGCAGTACTACAGGCAGGAGAAGGAAGAGAGGGAACGTTACCTCAGAGATGAGGGCCCACACCAGCCTCCGCGCCAGCATCACCGTGATGAATGCTGCCAGGTGGTAGTCAATGAGGTGAAAATTCTGAAGGAGGAAAAAAGAAAAGATCTTCACCAGCAGAAGGGACTCTGAAACCACCCAGCTGGGGTGGGACTGGAAAGCTGTGTGCTGAGAGCGCGTTAGGACCTCACATAAGCATTCCTCAGGTCTCTCTATTAGGGATGGGTGAGAAGGGAGTAACACAGGAATGTCTCCAGAAGCTCTTCCCTAAGAATGACTTCCACTGAAAACAAACGGAAACAAAACCACAACCTACCCTGCAGGCAAGTATTTTTGGGTCAAAGGGAGATGTCGGACCAGGATCCTACTGTGGAGAACATCTTGCAGGTTCTCCTGGGAAAAGCTAGTGAGCAACCAGAGCAAGGGCAGCCGAACTGGAGTCCAGAGTGAGCACACCAGCTCACTTCAGCTCATGGCCTCAGAAACAGGCTCTTAGTGACTACTGCTCCCTGATAATGAAATTTATCTGAAAAAAATATCACCTTCAAGGGCCATAGATCTGTATTAGAAATCGATGTTGGCTCTGGCTGTATCCAGTTAGATAGAGCACTTGGATCTCATACGACTTTTCCAGTGAAGCCATTCTATGGGTTCTGACTAGAACAGTTAGCAAACTCTGAGTACTGCTGTCTGGGACATTTTGGGTAAATGAGAATGTCTGACTGCTGATGGGAACAAACGTATGGCATCTCAAATCCTTCTAGGCTGGAAGTCTAAACCGGAATGACTTTTGTTCCAAGAAAGCTGTGTCCACCATAGCATAAATGAACTGGAAACTAGGAGCTGGCTAACTGGAACACCAGCACCACCTGTCGGTGTATCTACCTAAGGAATCACCTCATGCTTCCAAGCAGCAAGGACACAACACAAACTAAAGGGCTACTTCAGCGGCTAGCTTAACTCAGATGAGCTTTGCTGACTTGGGTACAGGTCACTGCCAGGTTATGCAGCTAACTGGCCCAGGAAGAAGACCGAAACATAGGACACTGGAAAGTTTACGTAAGCTGAGTATATGACCCTGTCCCCAACTCCTCTGCTGATCTGCTGTGAGATGCTAATGAAAACTTCCATCATGTCCCTTCTCTCAGGCTCAGTTGTTTCTACTGAAGAAAGAGCACCCACAGCGCGCTCTTGGAGTCTCAACTTCATTTCAAACCCTAGGGGCTAGCTAGGTCATGAAAGTATCTGCCAGAAATTCCCACTGCAGTGGCCCTGCTGACACTTCTTTCTCACCTTCCGTGTACTTTCTCCCCTGTAACACAGGGGTGACATGGCCCTGGCTGATGGGGGTGTGTGAACTCCCCTTCACCCCCTTACGTCAACTGCTTGATGATTCCTGGACTGAAGAAGCATGAAAAGAAGCTGCATAACAACAAAACACGGGTGATGGTGTTTGCTGGGGAACTCACCAGGGAGGTGCAGGATGCAGGGTGATTGTATGGGTACCACCAGACAGTCTTGTAGATGTTGATGTACTGGATGAAGAGGGCTACCAGTAGATAGATGAAGAACAGGAATTCAAAGAGAAGGCTCCCATCCAAAGGCAGTTCAGGGATCCGGCAGTGACGTACAGGTTCCGGAGTAATCAGCGCTGTGATTGGAGGTGCAGAGAGGCTGATGGCACTACCATTCCTGAAGCAGACAGATATCGCTCACTTGGTAAACGTCCCACATCACCTCTACCATCTCCCAGGACAGGGAGTGCTCGTGGTTGTGGATTTGGAACCGGGTATCGCTAGAGGAGAGATGGCAGCAATCTTGCGTTCATATTTCTGGTGCAAGACTGGTGGTGATTTCCATCACCTTCTTAGCTCTGACAAACCCCTTATCCAGCATTTTCTCTCAACAACAGATTGGTCTGCCAGAGGTGCTGTGACACACCCAGCAATACTGCAGTAAACTTGTAGATGGAGGAACAGAGGTACAGAGTGAGGAAGCAACTCCAAGCAAACATCATCAAGGACTCTCTGCCAGACCAAGCTCCTTCCATCCATCACTAGGACATTACAGTAGCACCCAGCATCCTTCTCCAGTACTGCAAAGTTCCCTTTGTCCTTCTGCTCACAGTTCCTCTCTTAAAAAAGAGGGGCAACTAAAAATGAAATGGAAGAGTTCAACCTTGTCTTAGAGGCTGACCTCTCAAGTGTTCTCACCCTTAATTCTTTCCTAGCCTTCAAGGATGACTAGGACAACTAAAAGCTCTAGCAGACTGAACTGATGGAGAAAACTCAGACAAACTATGTTGTGTCTAACTGAAACCAGGATAGGCAATGTTCCCCCAGGACTCTGGGGCACCGACTCCACAGTCTCAACAGTCATTTGTTCCTCAAGAATCTAAGACTATGCCTTCCGTCCTTCTGTCCCAGCAACAGAAGTCTTTAAAGGCCAAAGCTAAATGGTTTGGAACTGTAAGGATGAACCTATACAAAGTAGATCAAGGCCTTGACATGCAAGAAATAGCTTCCCTGGTCTGTTAATTTCTGTATGGAAGGAAGTAACACTGTGCCCTTTTAGTCTTTATGCCAGATGTGGAGATCTAAATGTCACCCTGTGTTCCTTCTCCAGACCCCAACTTCCCCAGAAAATGGAGATGAGCTTTGCCAACAGTGACTATTGGTTTCATCTAAAGCCAGCAGGGCTAAATCAGATTATCAACATCCTCCTGCCCTGTCTTTCTGTCATGTAGGAGAGGAACTCACAGCTGGGCTCTGACATGTCACACTAACTCCCTGTAGCACCATAGGCAAGTGAGAAAGAGAGAGGAGGAGGACTCATCTTCTGCTGGGACTCACTGCTCTGGGACCTGTGCAGGGACAGACAGACTGAGCACTGTGTGATTCCCACCCCTGGCTGTTGTGACCACGGTGAGCAGGGTGGCTGCGACCACTTCCACAATCCTCCTCATGGGGCTGATTTTAACGCATGAAGTCACAGAGGGAAGCCTGTGCCACAGCAGAGCTGGGAAGAGAAGCGCTGGAAGAGGTTTGTCACGCAGGGCTTGTTCCCTCTTGGGTGGGCCATCTCCTAATGCCACAGGAGAGGGCTTGAGGTTTCCATCTCCCAGTTCCTTGGTGTAACCATGAAGCCGCGCTCCTGCGCGGAGCTCAGAGCGGACCAGGGCTCCTAGCTTTTAGCACTATCCCAGCTGCAGGTGTCTCAACAGCCCTGCCTTTGTCCTCACCTGTTCCTCAGTCCGGTACCGTTTCCGCAGCTCCCACCAACCAGCGTCTGGAGAGAAGGCAAAGCTGAACGGCTTAGCTGCTGCCGGCTGGGTCCCCTCCTTCCACCGGGCATGACCAGGAACCAGTCCACTTCCAGTGCCTCCAGCAGGCTGTGCCCCGAGACCCAGACGACGATCCGGAAGCCTTCCCAGGTCTGCAAAGGAGGCAGAAACATCACTGGAGCTGCAGACTGCTGGTCAGGTAGCTGACAGCCCAGCCAAGCGAGTTCATGCAAAAGGAAGCCATTCTCACACAAACAGAGGCCAAAGGACACCCGGCACTACTCAGAAACACCGCACCGTTTCAATGGCACCAGATCAGCATCTTCTTGCACACACACAGAACAGATGCCACTGACACTGTGTCTTTAAAAAGCAGCCGCTTAAATTAGCCACCAGCGACTGTGAGCACTTCCTGTTGGCTGGAAAGCACCACCCAGCATCTCCAGGGCTGGAGACTGCACAACTGCCTGCCTCCTTTCAAAAAGCAAGCCTTGGAAGAGCCCTCTCCTTGCTCCGGCGCAAAGAATCACTAAAGCTTCGCAGGTCTTTTTAACCACCCTACGCATCACTCGACGGGCTCTGATGCTGGCAGGTCATTTGGACCCCCTCTGCCAGAGGTGTGAACAAACAGACGGGTCTCCGTGAAGTTAACCGCATAGCTTGGCTCCGGTCCGTGCTAAGAAAGCCCGACTGCCACCATGGCAGGAGGTCCATTGAAAATCAGGTCTAAGTGAGCAGAGTAGTGCAGCAAAACACAGGTGTATGAGTGTACTTCAAATGCACACAGAGGCAGTCGCATATCCCAGGCCTCAAAAAAAAAAAGAAAAAAATAAATAAATTTAAAAAGTAAGCCTGTAAATATTCGTTTCTGTTAAATGCCACATTTCAATCAATCCGTTCCTTCAAATGATCTGGTGTGAGAGAGGCTGGGCAACTCAGAGCATCAGTGACAAAAGGTGGCTTTTCTAGCACAGACTTTATCACCTCCCGGGCAATTCTGCTTCTATTGCATTGGTCTCCCACATGACACCGCAAGGATTTCGGCAGGCAGGTAAGCCCCTGATGGCCAGCAGACATAAAAGAGGGAGGGGTTGAACTAAGAGTGCAAACCTGGAAGTCATTCCAAGCACGTGTGCCGTGCAGAACCAAGAGACTGAGCGACCTCTCTGGCGTGTCCACGTGTCTGGACGCTGAGGAGCTGCCCTTTTGGCAAAAAAGTCACAGCCAGAACCAACCCAGGGGCCAAAAAGCACCCCCACCTTCTGGGAAAACTCTGGATCTACCTTCAAAACGCACAGATGGAACCTACCTTCTCTCTATAATTCAGTTATCGCCTCCTTGAAACATCATGAGAAATCACAGCTGGCAGAAACACCAGGAAGTTTGCTCAGTGAGTCACGTCGCTGCCACCACCAACACGGGGTGTGGGAGAACTACTCCTAAAAGCTCCCCCAAAGAATTCTCTTTTGCATTAAAATTTCCCATTCTCAAAATTTCTGCAAAAAAAAAAAATAAAGATGTTTCAAAAGACAGATGCTTTCCCATAGCCACATGACGGTCCCTTGCAAAAAGAATTAAAACAAAATAATTTTTAAGAAGAGCTGTGAAATTGCATTACAGGAGAGCAAACACTGGACAGCTTGGGGTTGGGGAAAAGAATGCATTTTGCCAGGCTTCAGAACTCTCATTATGATTCCAGTGACAACACAACAGAGAACTGAAGCGTTTCTTCTTACCTTTCCAGTCAAGACTCTAAAACTTTCAGAGAACTTTCTCTGGGATGTTCTGGAGTTTTATTTGGGAATATTTCTATTTCAGGAAGTAAATGTAAACACAAGAAAGTTCTCCTGCATGCACGAGATGAGCAGAGACAGCAACAGACACTGCAGAATTCCTTTGGGGCATCCAGACACTTTAAGGTCCTTCACTTTTAAGGTGAAGGAAAACAAAAAAATTAGGAAAAACCTCTAAAAGGAACAACTTTGAAGGCCATTTTAAGCCAAATTAATCTATTACAGGGACTGTGGAAGCTACAACGACTGGTGTGATTCAACCTACAGGATATTTATGATAACGGATGCAATACATTGGCAGTCTAATTAGTGGTATTAACAGTGCAAGGGATTTTCTGCCACATTCAATAATTCATCTAAATAATTTAACAGCTCTCGTTAGTGCTATCCCATTAGTATGCTTCACATGCTTGCCAATATAGACACTTGGACACCGAGTAATTGCACTTCCATCCTCTGGTCTTGCAAACCAGTAAAACCTAGGTTTCTACCAGTTAAAAAAGAAAGCCTGTGGAAAGGAGCCCTCCTTAACATCAGTGCACCACATATTAAATGCACCTGAATAATCCCTTTTCATAGTGATCCATGAACATATAGACTGGACAGCTCTAGAAGCCAAGCTTTAAATAGCTTTAATTCAGTGGAGTCTGATCAAATTAGGTAGGTGTCTGTTGGAGCAAAATCTGCCTAAGAACCATTCCTTTTTTGTTTGCTTTTGTTTTGTAAAACTAGCCACACAAAACTGAAGCTCCCCAGATAAAGTTAAACAAAGCAGGGAGATTACAGATCAGTTTGAGTCTAAGTCTGCTTTTTTTGGCCTGGAACCAATCAACAGCCCTCCTTTTTGAGGAGACAGACATGGGAAAAAGCCTTTTTTATAGCTTTCAATTAATAAACAAAGGCATGATTCTACTGTGAAAAATATGCTGACAAGAAAAAAGAAAAGTGCCCATGACCCTTTACTCCAAGAGATAAGATTCCTGTGTGCATCCAAGTCATATTAAGTATTAATAAAGAACCCATAGAGGAAGCTGGGAGTCTACCAGCCTCCCTTCTCAGCTTGCAGTTCTCACCCCATCAGTGATCTTATTTTATATAGAGTCACAGGCACAAAAAGTGAATAATGGAAGATAAAAGCCTTTCCTGACAAGACACTTTACTCCATTAATGTGATTCCACAATGTTCTTCCCAGTCCACGTCTAATTTGCCTCAAAAATAAGTCATATACTTGTAGTCCCTTCATCCTCAACATCCCCAGAACAGAAACTGCCTAGCTTCCAAGATCTCCTCTCTCAGGCAGACATGAACATTATAGCACACAAAGGAGGACTTGGGGACCAGCTATAGAACACCGGACAGTGATCCTGTCCTTACATGGAGAACAGCTCTTAGGTTCCTAGAGCTGGACCACACTCTGTCTTTGGGACAGAGAAAAAACCTTCATCTGTGACACAGTTCTAAGAAGATCCAGGAACATATGGCATCAGACCCTCTGATTTCCAATTCATGTTTTTAGGACTAGAGAAAGCACTTGGGCATTTTGTTTGCCTGCACCAACATCTCTCTTCCCTATCAGTTCCCCAGCTCTCCTGATGAGGTAGTATCAAGGCAGGCATGAACCATAGCTGTGAGCAAGGCTTTACTGAAGAAAAGCTGGGCAAACAAACTATTCACCAGTTCAGAGGTGAAGCAACTTGCAGCCCTGTCCTGCTCCCCAGGCATCATCACTCAGAACCACGTTCCTGCATCAGCAGCCACCCAAACAGCTCTTCCAAGAGGCAAATCAGAAGAATCAGTGACTCGTCAGAATGGAAAGTCTGCCTGGTTCCTCATCTCTTTGCTGTAAACACTACAATGCTCAGCCAGTTATTTTGATGGCATTAACATATTTTAATTGGAGAAAACTCTGAGCCTCCACTCTGAACCTCCAGTCCTCTCAGGCATGAGAGCTCTCAGAGTTTTGAAAACATTCAAGAGGCAATCCTTGGCTCCACAAGTCCTACAACCAGGTATTTGCAGGAGCATAAAGGGAAATGCGGCATCCTCACTTGCAACAACACAGCCTGAGAAGACCACAGGCCTCTCGTTGCAACTGCCCATCTTGATCAAAGCAGCCTCCTTCCTGCCGAGTAAGGACATGACGTCTTGGGGTGAAGCAACACGTTGCCTCTGCGGCTGTCAGCACGGGAGCTCTGCCTGCCTTCTCCTCCTCCTCCACAGCACAGAAGCTCCCGGTGTCGTCTGGGTTGCCAGAAAGGCGTTCCATTTGGGATGCCCGTGCTGTATGGCTGTGCAGGCACAGAAGCACCCCCGCCACCCGTGCGGCAGGGAAGCACAGCAAGGCCACCCCCGTGACAAAGCTGCAGAGCACCGACGTGAAGTCCAGGGAACCACCGGCACGAACAAAACACCATCGACATTTCCATCCCCTCTGTCTGCTCGCAGCACTACCCTGAACCACAGCCAGCGTCAAGTGCAGGACAAAAGGGTAAAGGGACTGGGAACGGTGCAGGAAAATGATGAGCCAAGGAGTGTGGAAGCAGCAGTGCCCGAAGCAGCTGTCCAGTGCCATGTAAGCAGCACCACCTATCTCCTGAGCGCTCCTGCGTCCAGGTACCTGGCAATTCACCCCCCTGCTGCAGCAGCTGCCTGTTAGGGGCACTGGCTTCTAGGTCATTTTCCTTCAAAAAGGAACATACATCCTGGAACTGGACTGTCTGGATAAGCTCCGAAGTACAAGCTCCCAGACCACAAAGGCAAGGGACCATTTAAGACCTGTACAGTTCACCGCGGCCCGAGTGAAAGCCTCTGTCCCCAGGGGTGCCACTGCACAGTGCCAGTACCTGTACAGCTTCTGTTGTCACCCCAGAGGTGACAATGATTCAGTGCGTCCCAGTCAGTGGCTTATTTATAAAACCTTGTCTGTAAGGCTGAAAGAGACAGTTACTAGCCCCTGGTGAAACCATTTCTGGAAGGATGGAAGAATGAAAATAGGGTAGGACACTCTAACCTTTGGGACTGAACATACACCGTAACAGTTGTGACTTTCAGCTGGCAGACAAACAGCTCTCTCACATCTTCCTCTCTTCTGCCCCCATCAGTCTCTGAAATCGAAACAAGCGACGTAAAAAGGTCACTAAGTTATTTATGTCCTCTCTCCAAGCTGCGGTAGCTGGTCAACCTAACCCCAGACTTGCATTTGTCCAGCCGTCCTAACGTCTCTGCAATTTACCAGCGATGCCACCTGACAGTCAAGTTTTCTTGGGAGCTGATGAGTCCTAGTTACCACGGCTCGTTTTTACTTCCTTTCAGTGTATTTTACCCATTGACCTATTTAAATAGAAACATTTTGACAGACAGAAAAAAAAAATGAGACACAAAGCTGGTAAGCAATTCACACAACACAACGCAAAAAGCTTGAGAAGAGAGCCTAGGAACTACAGTGGCTGCACCCCTGCCTCGGTCACAGGGCCACCTTGTCAGTACCCTCACATCTGAGATGCTGAAAATTGAAGAAGCTGCAAAACCTCCACGGAAGCCCTCACTTGGTTCAGGAATAACAAAGCATTTGGTCGTTGCAAGGGAGGAAACAACCAACAGGTTATCAGATGGAAAGCTAAATATTTGGCTTGCGCTGAGCTCCCCCGGCGCTAAGTCAACACAACCTTTCAACTCGGGCTGGCTCCAAAGGCACACACCAGCCACCTGGCCCAGAGCCTGGGAGGCAAAACCGGTTACGAGGGAGGTCTCCCAAGTCAGCACATTTTCCCCATCCTCGTGCCATATGGAGAGGCAGCTGAAATAGGAGATTTGACGCAGAGACACAGAACCCCCCCCCCCCTGAAGCTCAGCCCAGGGTCAGGCCAAGAGGACGAAAGGTGGGTGGTGAATCACCGCTGTCAGGTGATGCACCAGCAAAACTCATTTTCCCCTCAGTGACTAAGAACCAAGAACCTCCTCCGTAATAACAAAACCAACCCAGCAAGACCACTTGGGCGTAGGCTTTTCTGATACGGCACAACTCCAGCTGAAGAGGCTTCATCTACCCGTCCTCTACACAGGTCCTAAAAGTGAAGGCTAAAAGTGGAAAGAAAAAGGGCAAGTTTTCACAAACAGCATATATACGCTGTATGACTCATTTCAGGCATCCTCAGCCAAGCAAGCCAGAGCTAATCAGACTGGTAAGTGTGGAAAATAAAGTTCCAGCTAAACACAAGGCAGCACTTGCTGTTTGTAGCTGCCACGGCACTTCAAATACCCATTGGTGAAAACGGGAGCAAGAAATAAAAATCTTCCAGGAAAAGCCTCTCCAGGTTAAAGTGAAGTAAGCTCAGTTCAGCTCATTTTGCAGACGTGCCCTATAAGGATGGAACAATAGATTAAAGGTCTTAATACTGTAGACGAGGAAAATTATCCAAGAGATTGAGAAAGCAATTTTTTTTTTTAAAAGGAGAAGGATTTCCAACCCAGACCCCATATATTCCTTAAAAATCCCCTCAAAGACTTAAGTTCAGAGGGTGCAAAGAAGAGATTTTCAGAGGTATGCCCTTTAGAATACAGATGAGTTCAAATCATTGTGAACTGAAGAAAGAAGATACACATATTAAGCAACCTTGCTGAACCTCTGGCGAGTACAAGAGCAAAGCTGCAATTCCTGGAGTAATAAAATAATACCTCATAACCATATAATTACCTTGTGCGACTAACTGCTGCAGGAGGTCAAAGCCAACAGCTTACCAAGACTTTAATGAATGACTATAAGAACTTTATGAATGAAGACAAGTGAAATTACGTTCAAAAAAAAGGTTAAAAAAGAAAACCAAAACAAACTGCAAACCACAACACAAGATCCCTGAGGCTCGGCAACTACAAGTGGCTAATAACGCACTTCTCACCAAGACAACAGCATCTCACAGCTAGCAAGACATTAACATTTTCTTTGGCTTCTTCCGAGGGATATAGCAACACTCATAGCCAAATACTGGATCTGGGAAGAAAGAAAGCATTGGCTTGTTCTTGTGTGAGAGCAAGACAGAATTGCAAAGCTGACCTTTCCCAGCAGCAGAGGGAAATGCAGGCCTGACCAGTAAGGGACATGGTTTGGTCCTCGAGTTCCCATGTTTCTAAACAGTGTAGGGAAAGGGACAGCAAGTCCAGCCTCAGCCAGAGCAAGAGGCTGAAACTCAAGAGCTAGCAGGAACTACTGAGCTAGATGTGACGGTTCTCAAAGACAACCTTCACTGTGGTCGGAAAGCTCAGGAGAGTGTCAGCTTCTGATCCAAACCAGGCTTTGGATATGTAACAACACGGAAGTTTTATGCTCCAACTCCACGTTACAGATAGAAACAAAAGCTCGCTTTAAAGGGGACACTGTCACGCTAAATCACAAGGACGAGGTACCAGCAGACACAACACGGGCAAAGCTATCAAAGCTGGCTGTTAATACAGTATATCAACACGTGCTCCTAAGGACACGTACTGCTAAAACACAGCCACTGGTCACCCTCCATTACACTGTGCAACGCACAACGACTGGGAGAGGAGGGAAATTGCAGCTACGGCCACTGAAATTCATACTCCTTCAAACCGTGAATACATACATGTGGTCTAATGGCCTGAATACGGGATTGCCAGCCAGCAGCTCTTTGCTTTTCATCTTTTCTCTTCAACTGACTTCCAGGGAAGTTGTTTTACTGATTTAGACCTCGATTTCCTCATCCCAAACAGGATAAGCTGTTCTCCTCCCAGTGGTTTCTATACATAGTAGTGCATATTTTTTACAGTACCACTTTAGCGCTTTAGAGAAGCTTTATTTGTTTATTTATTTATTTTTAAACAAACAGAAGCAGCTTTCCTGCTGTTTCTGCTCCTCTGCCAATCCCTGTGTTTAATTTAATGGAGATCAGCCATCATGACAAATCACGGGGAGTCACCAGGATTTTTCTATTTTGTCCTCGCATAGCTAAAAATAAGGCAGGCATCTGCCATCTGTAGGGATCCGTTTGAAGGCATGGAGTAAAATACAAGGAAGAAACATTCCCTTGAGCCCTGTCCCAAGTCATCGCATTGGGATTCGTATCAGACAGTATCAGTGCAACAACAATTTGCATATCCCTGACACTGCGGAAAAGCAAAATTATTGCAGGGAATTCTAAATGAAGCATAACTGGCATAAATCATAGACTTGGGTTAAAATATAAAACACGTATGAAAATACATGAACTCCCCTCTACTTGACTCTTAAGTAACAGCTCTATACAAGTTCCCTGCAAAACAGTAAGTGTCTTCAATTCAACTTGTGTTACGCTGGAGGGAGTGCTTAGAACCTCGGTATGAGCACATGCACAGCAACTAATGGAGAGGAAGCTGTGATAGTGTATGTTCATCCCTGGTATAATTAATTATACCAAGACTAATTTAGCTGTCTGAACCTGCACACACGCTCCCTTCTAAAGTATTTCTGAGCCACTTTCAACGGTTTCAAACTCCCCACCACCCGTGGATGCTGCTGCACCGTGTGAGTCTGCATGGTTTTTCCAACTAGTTTGCATAATACTCGCACCCCACCAGAAGTCTCATTTTCCTCTTGCAACATATGCAGCCAAAAAAGTCAAAAGAAGGTTGGAAATTACTCTCCAGTGCTACACCCACCCCCCCTGGAAGAATGGTGGGAGATCTTTCAGGGAACTTCGTCATAGCTCATGAACTAGTTGCCCAAGTCACGCAGCTACTCGAGATTTACCTCTGATTTTAAAAATCCACCTGCTAAAAGTCATACCCCTTAGCTAATTGTGGGACAGTCAGAAACAAACGGACTAAAGGTCCCCTCAGCACAAGAGACCTCCTGCAGTTAGGTGCACAAAGAAGAGGAGAGAGCGAACTTCATGGCCCATCCACTGCTGGGATAGGCCAAACTATGCAAAGAGCAGACTAAGGAGATAGCAGAGGGAAGGGGTCACCAAAAGAAGAGGAAGGTAGAACTGTTGTAAATGTTCATCTTCCTTGCAGCTAGCATAAGCTAGCACTGCAGTACAGGCGAACTCTACCAATTCTCCCATTGAACAGCAGTGCAAGGAGAATAAAAACTGGGCCTCAAAAAGGAAAGTGTGTGTAACAGAATATCATACTCCACAATCGAGTGTAACAGATCAAGTAATACTAAAGTCTGAAGATCCCAAGCGCTTAAGGAGATTCTGCAAGCCAAACTCAACCCTTCTCTGCATTTTCTCAGTCCACAAACATGCCAAGACATAGAATTTCACAACGGACGAACAAAAGAATGGTCAGAAATTGGTAATATTTTTAAGACCAAATGTTTTATAGTGAACAAATTCCGCCAAAACCCTAATTGATTTTCAGCAGTGCAGAAAAAGCACTTGTATTTTTGTATTGATAAAATATATCATCTTAAAATCCAGAGTACAAATCCAATCCCTCCAACTCAAGAGTTTCACATCCATAAACTAAAACTGAACCACATGCTTGTAACTGCCAGAAGAAAACTTTTTTCCAGGATTTCATGACACTGAGGCACCTGGAAGACACTGAGGCACCTGGAAAGCACTGAGACTGAGGAACAGGATGGTCTCAGGATCAGTACTACCTCTTTGCTTTGTACCATATCCATCTTTAGGAGCTGTTACTCTACAGAGTTCTACTGAGTCGCCTGACTGGCATCTGAACACTCATGGAAACTGGAAGCCACCTTATCAAACGTTTCTAGCATATATGCTCTTGATACATTCTCAATCATCTGAATTTGATGCCTGCAGAAGAAAAAAACAAAAGTTAGTTTTACGACATCCAGACTTGAGTCAATTTGTAATATAGACACCTGCAGAGAAAGATCTGTGTTCAGAGCTGCTCAATTCCAAAAAAAGCAGAAAGCTGTGGGGTCCTCCCCCAAATACAACCTATATAATTTGATTCTCTCTCTAAAATCTCAGACCAAAAAGCAGCGTCTGAAGAAAACGTAGACAAAAAAGTGATTAGTCCTGTCTGCTTTTGAGCAGTACGGAACAGCGTAACCGTATCACCGATGTGACAAGAGCACAAATGCTGCTAACGCTGTCAGACCACCAAGATGAGAACAGCTGTATTTCCTCAGCTACCACAGGATGCCATTAGTGTTTCTGCAAAAAGGGTAATTTCACCAAGGTGCTAAACAGTACCTCGCAAGAAGTCTTTAGAAATATTTATCTTCTTACAAGCAGAATGGAAACATACTCCGCCCAAGTAGGAAGCACAATGTTTTAGCCTCATTTTAAAGTCAGAATGACTGTAAAAAAAGTAAAAACTGAAAAGAAAAGGCCTGCCTTTTCTAAATTATCAATGATTGTGAATGCTCAGGTTGAGATAATGTAGACACCTCTGTTGGCAGGAGTAGTGGATACCCAGGCCTTCTGAAAATCAGGTCTCAAATGCGTGGAAGTCACTAGATCTGTAAAGAGACAGCCAGGAATGAGCTGTACAGGAAACACACAGATGTTCTCTGGTCTTCAGATCAGGAGTGCACATCACACTGGACACACTTAGCTGTGTCAATGCTACCTGAACTTCTTTGTCATTCCAAATAAATCAGACCTGGACAGCATTCCTACCCTGTGTGCTGGTTTGTACTGCAAAACCTGTGTCAGAGATGCTCAAGAAGAGAAACAAGGAGTAACTGCACCTACGGCTGAAGAACTTCCATTTCAGTAAGGGACAAGGAGCAGGTTGAAGTTTCAGTGCAACTCCTAGAGAGGTCAGCATCACCTGGCTACCAGTTCAGCTCTAGCGGGCCCAGGTTTTACCAGCAGAGCATCATCCGATCACAATACCAAGCACCTAAGCTGAAGGAGCTGAGGCGCCAGAGGAGCGGCTGGAAGGAGAAAAGAGTGTCAGGAAGAAAGCCACTTCAACAACTGGAGTGCCAGGAGGTGAGCAAAGGAGCACACGGTGGGTTTAGGGGCTGCTGTCCTGCTCTGCTCTCAGCACTCTGCGGAACTGGAGCTAAGCCATTCCAGCCCCATCCCTGTACTACTGCATCCATCTCCCAGAAAATTTCTTCGGCTCACAGCAAGTTAACAGACCTGAGTTAGCTACAGAAGGGATGCCTCGCCTCCCAAAACTTTACGAGTCTCTGCTTTCGTAATACGGACATCTCATTCCTTCACTTACCGTCGTAACAGATGCCAGAGATACGAGGGGCCCATCATTCACAGCAAAAAAAAAAAAAAAAAAAAGCACGCACAAGAGTGATCATAAAACTGCAAACAAAGCTGTCTACACTGCACATTCACATGTTAAAATGATGCTGGAGGAGCAAAGGAGCTACCTCATGCAACAAGGAAAATCACCCGGTGTAACTGCTGCCGTACGTAACGGAGGATGACTGACTGATGGGCCGTTTTCTCAGCGGTACGGAAAAGAACAGCCACGGAGATGCGCACCCACGTCCCTTCTGGAAACAACACCTTATGGCAGGTTCGGTTTGCCTAGCCTTCCAGGAGAATGCCTCAGCTACTCCTCTTCCACAGCACGGTGCCTTCTCCCACCGCCTTTATAAGGCTGATTACATATAGGGACAGCCTTTCAAAAGCCCAAAACAAAGCCGCCCGTGACCCCAGACCAACTTCCTCGCGTTTAACGCTCAGCCTTCCCATCACGGAGCACCCACCTCGCAGCAACGCGCTCGGACCCCTGTGCTGAAACGTCTAAAACGAGAAGCCCGGCACCTAGTGCCGTGACCTACCGGCAGGACGGAACAAAGCCAGAAGCCTCCCCATCACACACACACACACACACACACACACGAAGTTTCAGGGAGGCAGGAGGCGGCCCCACACGTACAGGGCAGCACACGGGGGGCTCGGGCGAAAGGCGGCTCGGCCGCCCGGTCCCGTACCGCCGGGGCAGGGTCCCGCCCGCCGCCCGCTTCGGTCGCTCGGGTTCTCCCGGAGCGAAGCGGAGCTGGCCCGAGGGAGCGGCGGGGGCCGGTACTCACACATCCAAGCGCGGGCGGCGGCGCGGCTCGGACATCAGCCGGCAGCGGGGTCCCCTTCCGGCGGCAGCGACCCGGCGGCGAGTCCCCGATCCCCGCAGCCCCCCGGACCGCCGGCGGGGGATGAGGCTGTGGCGGCTGCCCCGCGGAACGCCCCTCCTCCTCCCGCCGGGCAGACCCACCTCGCCGCTGCCCGCCGGCGCTCGGCAGCGGGTCAGGAGCAGAGGCGGGCGGCCGCGACCGCCCTGCGGGGAAGCGAAAGGAGTGGAAAAGGAGGCGGGCGAACCCGGCCTCGGCGCCCCGGCGCGGCCCTGCGAACCGCCGGCTGCCGCCGCCGGAGCTGCCCGGGAGACGTGGCAGTGAGGGCTGATGCTCTCATCACAGGGCGACAGGCGGCGGCGGCAGCAGCCACCGCGGCGGCCAGCGGCCGCGGCCGGCCCAGGGAGGGAAGGGCGCCGGCGGGGGCGGGGCGGACGCGCCGCGCCGCCATCTTGGTGGTGGCGGTGGCGGTGGCGGTGGCGGGGCTGCCTGCCCGGCGGAGCTTGGCCTCGGTGCTGCCGCCAGCTTGGCCTTGATGGTGGCTTTTCAGACCCGCGCGTCACCGGCACGTTGCCGGGACCCTGGCGCGAGTACTCCAGGGGAGATGCTCCGTCTCCTTATTTGCTCTTTGCTGCACCAAGAGCGGTTTTTCTCGCTCTGGAATCACAGAATCACGGGAAGCGCCGCGTTTTGCATCGTGAGGTGCTCAAAAAAAAAAAAACAACCTCAAACACCAACCTAATAATTTATAATAATTTTAACATGATCATAACTATGATCGTAATGAAGCGCTTCATTACAGCCAGCAGATCTATTTATCCCACGTCTGAGCAGCAACAGGCACCCTCCGCCGGGGTGTGATGCAGGTGCCCCGAGCGGAGAAGCCCCGGGGCCACCGGCGGCGGTACCCGCGGCAGCCGCGGGCCGCGGAAGGAGGCGGCGAGGAGCCGGCAGCGGCGAGGGGCCGGCGGGTTCGAGCTGCAACGGCCACCGAGCGGCAGCAGACAATCGGGAGGTTGGCAGGTGGTTGACACGACAGCAAGCCAAGGCTTCCTGGAGCAGCTTTCAGCGCGTGGCTTCTGGGCCAGCTCAACGCCGGGGGGCGGTGCTGGTGAAACGGTGTCTCTTTTTGGATGATAGCGTTCACGATCACAAGAAAGCTCTCCCAGGAAGCGGAAGGAAATACTGGAAGAAAGAAATGTGTGTGTGTGTTTGTTTGTGATAGAGAAAATTCCCTGCCAGCAGCTCACGGTCTGTGCCTCATGCATTCACTTTCCTTCCTCCAGCCTCAGCATCTTCAGGTAAGTTTCACGTCTATGAACTAGACCACAGCCGATGCACTCTGAACAGACTGCATGTGCCCACCTCGCTGGCAGCTCATCCCTGCACATCCTGCTCACTGTAGCCACAGAAATGACCAGTGACATTTCAGTTGTACCAGCAGACTGTGCCCGTAATCCTGTGTCCGTACCTCTGTACTAGGAGACCTGTTGAAGTGTTCCATTGTTCTGGATCAGCTGGGAAAAACCCCGAACTAAAACGTGAAATCTCTCAAAAAATAAATCATTCGAAAGCTCAGTCCAGGTGTCTCTAAGGCCTGAGGCTCCTGCTCCAAGAGAAAGCTGCTCTTTGTGTAAAATATGCCCAGGAGATCTTGGCCGATGGAGCTTTGCATAGCAAGGTAGGAGACAGAGGCCTGTTCCACAGGGGGGAAATTCCTTCTCAGCTGCAAATCTGAACACCAGTGTAAGTCTGAATACATGCAGAAGAATCTGACAGCTGCTACCCATTTTGACTCGAGGAAGTAACTTTGTCTTTCTTGCAGAAGTGAGGCTAATGACCTGGCAACGACTCTCACTGAACAGTTTTTAAGGTTTTCTCAAATGGAAATAGCATAAGCCTGGGACAATTGGGGAGTGACAAATTATTCCTATCCATCCTGGATAGTGCTTTTCCAGAGATACCTTGCATTTATCTGCCAGGTTCCTTGTGGCCAATCCATGGTGTGCTGTATTTTTACCACTGAATTAAGCAGAGAGCTCTGTGAACATCTGGGTCCTTGCTCTTGCATTTGCACGGAAGCCAATCCAAACTGAGCTAAGGAAACAAGGACTAAGGAACAAGGCGCAGCTCAGGCAGAGTGTGAAAGACGAGACCATCCTTGTTACGCTTTGTGAAATCCCCTCACTGTTTTAACTGCTCCTTGCATGGGACTTCATCACGTGCAACACTGGATTACATCGGTGAGAAATGCAGGAAAGTACAGAGGCCCCTGTTCAGAAAGACCTTTCTTTTTTGACTTCATGCGTAACTGCTACAGGGACTTTGGTAAAACACTCGCACTGAGTCACCACACCACCACTTTCCCCACCAGATGGTACAGCAGCAAACGTAAACGGTGTAAAGCTTCTTACACTCAGCCAGTAGCACGCTTGATTTTGCCCACCTTTACCCGATTCCTGTTTTCTTCAGCTCTCATTTCCTTTCTGTTATTTCAGGTTAATGCCCTTTTCATCTACTTCTTACTTCTGCTATGCTTTTTTGTCTCTTTTCCGGTGTCCCTTAGAAGACCTAAACCCTTTTCCTTTGTCACTCATTCCATCCTGTTTCAAACCTTTCCCAGCCTTACTGATTTAACTCCTTCCTTTTCCCGTTTATCAAACACCCCCTCTACCCTTTTACTACAGAGCTATTGCTCCACAATCTGTGGAACATAAATGGACATGACTCTGAACACTCCGGGGATACTTGGCTCAGAGAGTCAAAGCCTTACCTTGACAAAGCAAAGACATAATTTCCCTCTTGCAGACATGTATCCAGATGAGGTTGGGTACCACTAACAGTGTAGCTGTAGGGACATGAAATGCAGCATGAAACAAGTGCTTGAACACCCACCCGTTGCTGGGATGACTTTTGAAGCCCAACGGAAACACCTTGCTACCGACACCACGCTGTCATCGGCACCTGGCACGAGCTCTGCTTTGCTGACTAGTGAGAGTAAGTTACAGCACTGCCAGGGCATATGTCCACAAAATTTACTTTGTGCTGCACAATGCTTACTTAGTGTGTGCTGGGATAGGGTGTAGCTGAATAAGGGACAGTAAAAATAGGAGCACAGAACTCTGGATGCAACACAGCTATTAAGAACACTCTCACAGAAAATCCTGGTGTCGCAGGGACTGGGAGTCACTGACACCTAAACACTTGAGGCGGGACTTTGTCTTGTGCCTACACAAACAGCAGTTGGACTTTGTGCACAAAAGACTGCCTGAGAAGTCCAATCTCCCTTACAAAGGTTCCTCAGTACCACATCTGCGTGCAACAAAGGGCGGCTGCTGTTCACCTCTCCAGGCTGCATTACATCAGGCAAACAGCTCCCATCCAGAAGATTTATCAGATAAAAGGCCTGTGGCTAAACTGCAAGATTGAAGAACAGATAAGAAAGGAAATCCTGCTTTCACACTTGCTGCAGGGAAGAGCATCACCTTCACACCTGCCCAAGAAAAACAGTTCTTCCATACACAGTGTTATGGAACAATTTTACTTCGTATCACTGATGTGTGAATAGGGAACTAACCTGCAGGGCTTTGAAACCTACTCAGCAAAGGGCACTTTGAAAAACCTTGAACTAGTTATTGGGACATTTGGGAAACAAATAGCTTGTTCTGCATTTGCATGGGGTGTGGGGCCCAGTGATACATGGCTGATGCTCTGGGTCACTTAACTTTGGTTCTTGTTGTATTCTCCAAGTGAGATTAAAATCAACAGTTAAAGATAATTACCTAAGATAATGTGAATTTTTGAGGTAGGGAAAAATGTAACGTTTTGCTTAATAAAAGATTAAAGGTAGATCACTTTGGAGATGTTGGAAATGTTAAATTTGCCAGAAAAGAATGCTCGTGGAGGAAAACACGCAGACGCCCTTTTATCAGTTATCATGTTTGTACGTTATAGCCACAGTCATGCTTGTATCGGCTTAACACAGTGGGCCATAAACAGAGTTAATTGCTGTTCTCAGCGCATTTGCTTCCCACAGCTCCCACAACACCTTCACTGCAATAGCCCAAGTTTCCTGCACATCGTTTATACCCCTGTAACAGACCCGCTACCCCCAACACCTCCAAGCCCACACAAAGCTGGCAGATCCTCTGCATATCCTGATTTGTTTCTAGGATCTTCACACATACCTTTGGCCACCTCCTCTCTCCCCTTCCCTGTCCTGCGAGATCACCACCATAGGAGTTTCAGGTCTCCTCGTTCACTTACTTATCTTTGCCGGCCTGTAGGATGAGCGAGAATGATTTGCTGTGGGCGCTGGCAATTAAGATGCATGCTAATTAAATCTGCCGTATATGCGTGGACTGACAAGCTGGGTAGTGCCAATACACTCTTGGCTGTGTCAACCGACAACTAATGATGTCTGTCACTCACTCAGAAGAGCGTCTTCTCTATCTATAGCTCTGATTCTCACAGCCACTGACAGGAACTGTCTTTGAGGCAGATGCCACTTTGGCATTTGATTACAATCAGCAAGTAGGGAGTGGATTTGACAGTTCCATAATATTATAAAACCCGAGTAAAAGCATCGATAGGGGTGTCAGATACCATTGGAAAAGGGGTCACTCATACAGTTTTTACTGGCCAACTACCCATACATCTCTTAATTCTGGACTATCTACATCCTTCACTATTAACAAACCGAAGGAATTTAAGGCTGTCCTTCATTCTCCCTCAGATCCAGTTTCTGACAGTTTCAGTGGAGGTCATTTTTTCCTTGAAAAAAAAAATTCACAACATTTAGCTTCCTTTAATTCTTTACGCTTTTAGACAGAAGTTTTGTCCTTTCTGGTTCTTTTAACATAAGTAATTTTTCAACACAAAAGGAGATTTTGCCTTTTTCTTTAAAGGCTTTTTCAGTGCTTGACAACAGACTTCTCTTGGGTGCAACTTTATGAGGTCTGGGTGAAGTACTCCAGCTCCTGACAGGCCCGTGCAGAGGCTTACCCCAGAGCCAAGTGGCCTCAGCAGGGCAGCACTGTGGTCATCCCTACTGTTCCCCTTTTGCTTTTCTTGCCATTGCCAGTAATTGCCTTTGATATGTTGACCAAACACTTTAAAATAATTGCTCCTTTTCTGTGGGTACAGGCAGTTACACTGGAAAGTTTTCCTTGGAGAAGCAGTATGAACTCGGTTACTCCATGCAGGGATCTAATTTGTACTGCAGGCAAATACACCTTTGATTTTGAGGCTTTTTTTCGGACAATAAGCAAACTTAGCAACAACAGGTAAGCACATTCCGACATCTGCAAGTGGGCGTGCACACCTGAATGGGTTTTCTTTGCACTCTGTTCAGAGTTCGATACAAAAAGACCTTTTGTGATTCGACTTAAGATAAAGGACGAGGAACACCTTTCTCTTTCCCAGCCATTACGTTTCCCAAGCAGGCATCTGAAGTTCTGATTCCTGAGATTCTGTGAACTCCTGCCAAGCCCCGTCTAATTTCACTGTAAATAAGTGCTAAATACGATCCATTTGTAGAGGAAGAGAAACTCTGGACTTTCGACAAGTACCAGCAACGCAACTGCTGCCAGGCCCACGGTCCTCAAAACCCCTCTTGCAACTTCAGAACACCCAGGCCCTTCTGCATTCCCGTAAACGGCAAGACCTAGCGCAGCCCTGGCAGCCAGCCGGGGTCACTCCGGGCACGCTGAGCCGCCGGCTACATCTGACCCGCGCTGATAAAAGTTATGCTCGCCGAGTTTGCTCAGAAATCCTACAGCAAACAAGCGGATAAGGCCCGCAGGCCCGCTACTCCCAGACTCGCCGAGGGGCTGCAGGGGAGGGCCGGCGGTAACGCCCGTACATCGGTCACCATGGAGTTTTCCATTGAAAATACCATTAACCGCAAAGAGTTGATTTTTTTCTCCTGGAATTACTGTTACAG
>WTSP01009187.1:0-10925 GCA_025331215.1 Actenoides lindsayi
TGTCACTGGGAGAAAAAAAAAAAAAAAAAAAAAAAAAAAGAAGAAGAAAAAGAACTTAATAGATTATGTTTTGAAGCAAAAAAAAATGCATATTCACAAATAAACTATCAGTGACCATAAAATGTAAAGGCCTTTAAGTATTTAACTCTATGCAACTATTTTTAAATTGGACACTTGAATATAAGTAGATGCATATGTATTTTTCCTTGTGAACAGTCTTCTCTTTTGAACGTTTCACTTTTATTGAAAGAATGTATTTGATCTTCAAGTAATTCTAGAATGTGGTTTTATATATTAAACACCATCTACGCTGGAAACTAGTATCATTCAAGTGTCAAACACCACAACTGCAGATGACCAAATGCAAATCAAACACTTAAGTACTGCATATGAAGTCAAACAAGAGGACAAGATACACTGCACTAAGTATTTTATAAGCCACCAGCAAACAACTTTTTAAAAAATTTTGAATGCCAAGTACAACACAATTCAAATAAGCTTACTCGACACAACTGTGACAGAAGAAAGTACTTCTTCAAAATACAGGCTTCATATACAAAGCCATTTTGGCCAAAATTAGACTGTTTCTCATAACATTATCTGCTAAGTAATTGGTGGAAAAAACCTTTTTTTAATCTCTTTTTACATAACATGTTTATTCATTTTTATTCATTTTTCATTATTCTCAAGCAAAATTCAAGCTGCTGGTAAGAGTCACAGAAATGTTTTTTGAAAAGATGCTTAAAAGCATCACCCTATCTGTACATCTACTAGATACCTCCAGGGATGGTGACTCCACCACTTCCCTGGGCAGCCTGTTCCAGTGCTTTACAACCCTTTCTCCGAAGAAATTTTTACCTAATATCTAAGCTAAATTTTCTCTGGTGCAACTTGAGGCTGTTTCCTCTTGTCCTATCACTTGTAACATGGGAGAACTGACTGACCCCCACCTTGCTATAACCTCCTTTCACAGAGCCATAGATAGTGGTAAGGTCTCCCCTTAGTCTCCTTTTCCCCAGCCTTAACAAGCCCAGTTCTCTTGGCCACTCCTCTAAGACCTGTTCTCTAGACTCCAGCACTTGGCCTTGTTGAACTTCATACCATTGGTCTTGGCCCATCAATCCAACTTGCCCAGATCCCTCTGTATAGCCTTCCTACCTTCAAGCAGATCAACACTCCCACACCACTTGGCATCATCTGCAAACTTGCTGAGGGTGCCCTTGATCCCATCATCCAGATCACTGATAAAGATATTAAACAGAATGGTCCCAATACTGAGTCCTGGAGAACACTACTTGTGACCGGCCACCAACTCATTTTAACTCCATTCAACACAAATCTCTGGGCATGGAAATCCGGGCATTTTTTTACCCAGTGAAGAGTACACCCATCAAACCCACGAGCAGTCAGTTTCTCCAGGAGAATGCCCTGGGAAAAACTGTCAAAGGTTTTACTAAAGTCTAGGCAAACGACATTCACAGCCTTTCCCTCATCCATTAAATCCACTTACTTACCTGTTTTAGCCTAGCCTGCTGCATTGTACAGCATTTACTGCTTATTTTGAACATCATCTGAAAAGTATGAACTGCTTATTCTTAAAAAGGGGTTCAGATTTTCTATGCCAAATTTGGTGTATGGAAGTTTTCTTTATTGTGTTTCATTATGCAGACTTTTTCTAAAATCAAAAGGAAACTTGCCCCCTGCCAAGATTCAGTATTGAGATTTCTGAAACATTACTGAAAAAAAAAGGTTAACTAACAATACAGACAAAAGAAACCAATTTCAGAACAGGTGCTGAAATGACAACAGCATCACTGTAGCTAGCCTGTCATGCTTAAGTCTGTCCCTGCATGTTCTCACAATGTGGCAAAGACGACTTTAGTACCATTTGAACTGTACCTGATAGCACCACTCTTGAATGCTTAACTCTACATAGTAACTCATCCCATTTTATCTCAGCCTGATACAGAACAGAAACATCTGTAAGATGTCTGCAGCAAATAGCTGATTCTTAACCACAGTTCCACGTTTCTAGCATCTTCCCAGTGACAAAACTCTACAACTACTCTTGCAATAGTTTTTGATTTGAGCTACAGCACATACGTTATCAGTGAAATAGTTTGCTTTAGAGATATTCTGGCAGTTCTTCTAATTTTGAAATGTTCTTGCAATATTCCTCTCTGGTGGAGACAGTGATGAGTGGTGTCTCTCAAGAGTGAGTACTGAGACCAGTGCTCAATATCTTTTGTAAGTGACACGGACAGAAGGCTTGAGTGCACCCTCAGCAAGTTTGGCAACACCAAGCTGTGTGGTGTGATCAACAGGCTGGAGGGAAGGGATGCCACGTGGAGGAACCTTGACAGGTTTGAAAGGTGGGCCCGTGTGAACCCCATGAAAGTCAGTAAGGCCAAGTGCAAAGTCCTGCACCTGCATCAGGGCAATCCCAGACACAGGCTGGGTGGTAAATGGATTGAGAGCAGTCCTGCAGAGAAGGATTTGGAGGTATCTGTGGACGAAAAACTCAGTGTGAGCTATCACTGTGCAAGTGCAGCCCAGAAAGCCAACCATTAACAGCTGCATCAAAAGAAGCATGGCCGGCAGGTGGAGGAAGGTGATTCTCTGCCTCTACTCTGCTCTCATGAGACCACACCGAGAGTACTGTTCAGTCTGGCGCCCTCAGCATAAGAAAGCCATGGAACTGCTTGAGCAGGTCCAGAGGAGGGCCAGGCCACAAAGATGATCAAACAGTTGGAGCACCTCCCCTGTGACGACAGGCTGAGAGAGCTGACTGAACAAACATTCAGCCTGGAGAAGGCTCTGGGGAGACCTCATAGCAGCCTTCCAGTACTTAGAGTGAGCCTACAGGAAAGATGGTGAGGGATTCTTTATCAGGGAGTAAGTATAGTGATAGAACAAGGGATAACAGTTTCAAACTAAAAGAGGGTAGATTTACATTAGGTATTAGGAAGAAATTCTTCACTGTGAGGGTGGTGAGACACTGGAACAGGTTGCTCAGAGCTGTGGATGCCCCAGCCCTGGAAGTGTTCACAGCCAGGCTGTCTGGGGCTTTGAGCAACCTGGTCTAGCGGAAGGCAGAAGGTGGAACTAGGTGATCCTTGAGATCGCTTTAAATTCAAACCATTCTAGGATTCTGTGATTCTATGAATATCGGTATGATTTAACCACTACAAAAGTCTTTTTGTTGGCAGATATTTAGGGGTACTTTCCAACTGCAGATGGCAACTTTCACAAAAGTGCCTACTTTGTAGAAACAGCAGGCTAGACAGCCAAAATGCAGCATTACCAGCACTTACTGCAAAGCCTGCTTAAAGCACACATGCTACACTGGCTGACTTTTAGCTACAACAACTGAAACAAATCAGAGGAACTTAAAACGGTTCAAACATCCATTTTAGGCAAAGCCACTAACACTTTTTATAATGATGACGGAAGCTATGCTATTCCATAGGCACAAACAATTAAATCCTTTGGAACATTACCTGAGGGAGATTTGCTGCCAACAGCCTTTGTCCTCTATAGCCCAAATTTCCTAATGCAAGCACGGTCTTGAGAGACTACTTTTCACGCAGCTATCTGTCTAGACTCCTGGAATATGACCTAATTGGTGGCCAGAGATTCAAAATCTGATGCAAGAACTGTATTTCTGTTTAGCTTTGTTCACTTCGTATGTCGTTTTCTACAAATTTAACTATTCATTAGAAGTTATTTTATTCAATATTCAGTGAAAACAGCTAGCAATTGAAACAAAGATATAATTTCTTGGACATGTTCTACAGAAACTGAGCATTTAACTTCTTTTACATTTAAAAGTCTACCTTTTTTTCTAACATGAAAAACGAATGTGGCCTGGACTACTGTATTTTCAACTATTTCATTAGAACTCATTTTACTGTTGTATTCAACATATGCTGGATGCAGTAAGAAAGTGACTGACCGCTGCTTAATAATTCAATATCAGGATGCTCTTCTCCCTTCTATTTCATTTGTGTTTCCCAAGACCAGGAATATTTTAGCACTTACAGAACCAAATGGGACTCTAAATAATTCAAAGGAATCCCTTTCGATCAAGTTGTATCATATGAATGTGCATATATGAATAAAAGGGCTGTAAAAGCACTGGAAATAGATATTTATTCAACTACAATATGCAGTTAAAGGTTTTCAATAACCACAGTTTTACTCTACTGGCCTTGTAAACATCAACTCGCAGAAGAGTTCAATTTCAAAGTAAATTACAAGAGGAGTAAGGCAAACCAGGATAACCATATCCTATTTTCCATCTGTTCTTGCTGCTTCTTTCTGATAGGCATGTAAGAACTATCCATAAAGTGATGCCAGGCTTTAAAAAAAAAAATAATTAAAAAAAGGTATGACAAAGTCAACAAATTTATCAAAATACGACTTAATGATTTCTAACAGTAAGGTCCATATATCTGGCAGTAACACAAAAGGAGAGGTCTTTTTTAATTAAAATTGAAGCATCAACTTATGGAATACAATTTAATTACAACGTGCATGGAAATAATAGTTTTATTATGCTTAACAACATTAGATAATGTGCTACATTAGTTTCAATGGGCTGTAATTAATCCTCCTTAAAATCAGGAAATATACTGCAACAACCTAAAATAATACCATACTCTACTTTTTCATGAGGATTAACAGGTATCTAGAGAACTCCTCCTAAACCTGAAAGAGTTGAAAATCACATCAAACCTCTCTGTGAATACTTTCCTTGCTAACGGAAGCTAAATTTTTGCCCATTAATAGATCACTAATTATTGGATATTTTTTGGCATTATGGAGATTTCTCTGAAAACTTAACTAAATCTATGAATGAAAATTTTAAAATACTACTCTAACTTTCTATCATTTTGTTGCAGGCCCTACAATAATCTGGAAAAAAAACCCAAAATATTTTTGCATCTATAATATGCACCTACATGCACAATATTGTAGAAAATAATATTCTGTCTGACATTTAGCCTAATACTTGAAAGAACTGAGGATAAAATAATCATTTAGATACATCATATGTATCAAAATTAAACAAAATTATTCAATGGTTGCTACTACAAAATCTCAAAAAAACCCCCCACCAACTATTAAACAAATGTCTTCAATTTGATGAGAACATATGATGATGTTAGAAATAACTGCTTCACTTACAACTTAGTTACGCTAACACTAGGAGAACAGATTAGTTGTATTTCAAATTAGCATCATTTAAATTCAACTGGAAGTATAAACTCTTGTAACTAGACAGGGTAATGCACAACCCTAATTTAGGAAAATGGACATTTAAATACAAAAGTGGAAGATAGAAGAGCATTTATTTTGTGGGTCTGTCTTTGCACTGTAGTGTCTTTCAGATCTACGCATCCATCACCTGAGGTCACAATAGGGTGACTCTATAAATATAGATGTGACACTATAAATTCAGATATTTTAAGAACTCAATTTTTCTTTGAATGTTAAAGAATAGTGGTACAACTTGAGAGAGTCCAACGGAGGCTACAAGGATGATTAAGGGACTGGAACACCTGCCTTAATGAGGAACGGCTGAGAAACCTGGGGCTTTTTAGTCTGGAGAGGAGAAGACTGAGAGGGGATCTAATTAATGTCTATAAATACATAAGGACTGGGCATCAAGAAGGCAAGGACAACCTCTTTTCACCTGTGCCTTGTGATAGGACGAGGGGCAATGGATTCAAGTTCAAGTACTGGAAGTTCCACCTCAACATGAGGAAAAGCTTCTTTACTATAAGGATTACAGAACACTGAAACAGGCTCCCCAGAGAGGCTGTGGAGTCTCCTTCTCTGGAGAATTTCAAGATCTGTCTGGATGCATTTCTGAGTGATCTGCTCGAGTTTTGTCCTGCCCTGGCAGGGTTGGTCTTGATGATATTTGGAGGTCCCTTCCAACCCCTAACATTCTGTGATTCTGTGATTTGTTTAGTATGTCTACTGACTTTGTGAATCTTATTTACATAATGAACTCATGAACTCTCACACATTAAATGAAATACAGTCATGTTCACTAGAATATAGTATTATTTTTTAGATCTCATTTTTAAACCTAAAATCATACTATTACCTTTTAAATTCAGAAAATAGCTTATAAAAGAACAGGTTTGTTTTTCTTTACCCATGAGTAGATTACTATTGCTACATCTCTATTACAAAGCATGGGGGGAAAAAAAAAAAAAGCCCTAAAGAGTTGTTAAAGTAGGTGCATTTTTTTCCAACAGCCTGTTAAACTTCAGTTGTCTCAACATGTAGTTATCATTACAAAAGTTCAATTTATAAATACAAATTCAAAATATCTTTTCAGTAGTTAATATAGCTTCACAGATACAAAAAAAAGTACATACAATACAAATTGTCTGGTATATATCATGGGATTTTTTTTTTCCAGAAGATTCAAAAGCAATATGAAAGCCAATGAAAAGCATGCTTCTGTTGTGATGTATTCCTCCCAGGAGTCTTACAAAAATGATACTATTGAATAATGTAAACCTAAGTGTCAGGTGGCATCTAAAGTAACAGACCACACATTATGGAAGAACTTGCAGGAAAAGACTGCCAAATTTCTAATCTGCTACTGATTATCAGAAGAATGTTATGCATTTGCTCCTAGCTGTAATCTAAACTTCATGCATATTCAAAAGCTAGGGTATATGAGCACAGTAACAATAGCCTTGCATGGTGCTTCTTTACACAGTTTCTTTATTAATATTGGTCCTATTGAAGATAACTTTAGGAAGCTGGTAAATTCTGTATAATAAAGAAAACATACCCAGATTTCAAAAAGAACAAACTTGTTAGAAATTACATACTGATCCTTGGCCATAATATAATAAACAAGGTACTCATAATTTTATATTGCTTAACACTTGGAGTGCTGCATTTCCTTCACATATGTATGTTTTACTAATGTTCCCCTTTTAAAAATGTATGAGGGACTGCTGCTTTGTAGTTCACATTTACACAGCTTTCCTAGAACACAGAATACCACACTGAATGCCTATTATGCAGAAATAACCCTGAAGGCTGTATCATAGCAGTATGCAGTAGAAAACCCTTACCAATTTTTCATCAACTGTGATGAGTTGCGTGTCTCGAGTTTGGTCCTGTGCCAGCCGCCATGTGGAAGTGCTCAGTGACCTGCGGTGCAAGACTCGAAGTTAAAAAATGATTCATGCAATGAGAAAATAGAGGCAGACAAATCTTACATAAACAAGTTACTTTAACAATATCCGTCTTGTAAAAAAAATTGAAGAGGGAGAGATGAGGGCACAAAAATCCTTTTTCTCCCCAATTAGTTCTGTCTGCTGAGTTTTTGGCAGACTCCCACTTAGCAGTTCACAACAGGCTGCACTTTATGTCAGCCTACAGGCTCTCTGTCACAGAGAGACTGCCAGTGGCAAGGACTGTACTGCTCTATATGAATGTACAGTAGCTGGTTTGTCACGAACAGACAGAAAAATACAAGGCTGCTGCAAGCATTCTGGAACTCTGATCCTTAAAACGATGGCATCAGAGGAAAAAAATCCTAAATCTATTTGCAATGGTAAAGCTCTAGTTCTATGCTTTAACAACAGAATACTGTTGTCAAAAATATAAAAAGTTACATTTTTTTTCTCACGAAACAACAAACACAATGCCAACAAAACAAGCCCTATGCTGATAATACAAACAAATTTTTCTGGTTTTGAGCGAGCAAAGCTCACAGCTACTTTGCTTCATTTCTAAATCAGTACGGGTCAGCTTATTTGCTTCCAAGATACATGATTAATCTTGCATAAAACTTGTAACATACAGATAGAAACACAGAACTCAAATCCACATCACTTCATAAAGAAGTAAAATTTGCCCTTAATTTGCATTATGTCACTAATGTCAGGATTGGGCCCTTTGAGTACAAATCATCCTTCGGTAAAATAACGCAACAGCAAGTGAGACAAGCCAAAAAGCCCAATTTTCCGAGCTAATAGTGTGCTTCACATTTAGTTAAGGTCATTTTACACAAATGAGGCACAAAAATGCAAGAATATAGACAGCTATACAGTAGAAGGGACTGAGTCACTTTAGTTTTAACTGTTCTTCAGAAGATTACCTAATCTGGGGAGCCAGGCATGCTAGAAGATGCCCATGAGATACTTACAACCAAACTTCTAGTAATTTAATGCTATTGGTAATGAGTACGTAATTTTTGAGGAAACCATCCTTAAGTGCTGCCTTCAAAAAACACCACAGCTTTTAAAGCTAAATTCCAAGACTTAGAGAAAATGTATAAAAATATCCAAACTAACCACTGCACATATAAACTGTAACTATTAAACAGTCAATAAAGCAATTCAAAACCTGTAGAATTAAAAGATTGTATCTTCTACGGCATTCTACTAAGCTACAGAAACATGGAAGACCTAGGTGGGGGAACAGTCTCCATAACACATGCATCTACCATGTCTTCTAAACTCAAATCCCTCCATAATTTTTGCCAATTGTGATGAGAATGCATTTGAAGAGATGAACTTGATCATTTAATTCATCTGGCTACAGTGGATTTAACACTCTGAATAACAGGCATTCAATTTTCAGACAATAATATAATAGTAAAGTTTTTAGGAGCTAAAACCTACACTAAAAAGGAATTTAAAATTAGTGACTACAAAGAAAGCCACAAGAATCTTATAAAACTAAGCAACTGGAACAGTTCAGTTTAGTAGTATATCAAATGCAGATTCCTGCAAGTCTATACTTCTAACACAGATACACTCTACCAAATTACTTCCCATTTTCCAGTAACAACTTTAAAAAAAAATCTCCACATCATAAAAAAAACTAAACTCAAAGCACAAAGCTTATAGAATCACCGAATTTTATGACAAGGACAGACATACCTATTCTTATTTAAAGTGACAAAACCTGTCTGGAAGGGTACTTTGAGGAATAAGACAAAGTTTTCAAGTGCAAGGGAGCACAAGAATTTCATAAACACTGAGATGGTAACTACTGCGTTAAGTCAAAACCTCTGTGTCAGAGAGCTTCTGGCTCAACAGAGGTATCATTTTTTAATTTGTACATGTGTAGAGGGTCTGGCTGAGCTAGTTTCCCCATCCAGCCTTCATGCTGCAGTACTGGGAGCTGGAGGGTGTTGATAACACACCCTTGTTATGACTGCCAGTACTCACACAGCACCAGAGTCTGGGAGGCAAGATGGGGGAGGGGATACAGCCAACCTGAGCTGACCAGTGGGATTTTCCATACCATATGACGTCAGCTCAACTATAAAGGGAGAGGGCAGGAGGAGAATGAGGGGCATTCAGCTTGTCCTTCGAGCAACCGATACATGTTCTGAAGCTTCCTGGACTCGCCTGGACATCACCTGTGGACAGGAAGTAGAGAATAACATCTTTATCTATCATAACCCACAGTTCTTTTCTTATCATATTATTCTCTCCCTGTGTGCCGTGCTGATGGAGGTTGGGCGGGGAGTTCTTTTTTGGCACCCAATGTGGGACATGAGCAGCAGTTTTTCTATTGTGTGCTTTAGATATTAGGAGCAAGCTCCTGTGCAGGCTACGGAGTTTGCTGGCACTACTTATCTTGTGTTTTGCTAACATGTTTACTGAAGTCTCTTTGCTTTACTTACACACTGATAGGCTCAATGTGCTGGGAAAGCTTCTGTCTCGGGAGGATGAAGGGACTCGGGAGCACCTTGGCACAAATAATGCAATGTGTTTCATGCTGGCGTTGGTGGCTTTGCTGTGTTGGGGGGGGCTACCTTGGGAAGAAAATGATTGAATACATCCCCCTCTCTATACCAGAAACTGATGTAGATGATTTTATTATGCATGCTCCTGAGGTCCTCGTCCATCCTTACATGAGCTTCTTAATACTACTAATCAATATCATTGGCCTAATCTGGGTTATGTGTAGTCTGATCACAGTTTGGTGTGAGAGGAGACAAGTTTCAGGTGGGGTGACACCAAAATGTGCCCTGAGATGGCCTGTCCCTGGGTGGCAAGGGGTCTGGCAGGATTTGGGCAGGTTCCTAGGACAGTTGTCACATCCTGTAGCCTGGGACTTTATCCATGAACAGGCAGGCAACCCTGTCAAACTGACACAACATCTAATAGAAGGGTGCCTTGTTTACCCCGATGAAAACCAGCAGCTCTTAGCACCGTACTGGGGCCTGGCCTGTGCCTATCGAGCCACAGATCAGCACTCTCAGAGGACTGTGGTTGAGGCAGAGGCCCAAACTACACCCAGGTTGAGATAGGGACCAAAACGACTACAATCGCCAAAGTTGCCCCAGTAGTAAAAAAAAAGCAGTGGACAAGGAGAACAACAGGCCCCTACCCTTGATTAGTGAGGGATGAGGAAGAAGAGGAAATATTTGACCAATAAGCTGGACCCTCAACAGGAAGATTGGTGAAGGGGGTAACGGAATTGAAGCAGGAGGCAGAAACCACCCAGTCCCTGACTTCGTCAGAACTTCAAGACCTGAGGAAAGATTACAGCCACCAGATAGGGGAATGGATTGTTACCTGGCTGCTTCAGTGCTGGGATAATGGGGCTGACAACCAACAGCTAGAAGGTAAGTAAAACCAACAGCTGGGCTCCCTTGCTAGGAATCGTGGAATCGAAAGAGGAATTGGAAAAGAGGTTGCAATTTACAGTCTATGGAGACGGCTCCTTTCAAGCATTAAAGCAAGATATCCATTTAAGGAAGACTTAATGAACTCCACCTCCTCAGGAAAGTGGTCCACTGCTGATGAGGGTATCCAGTACCTGAGGGAACTAGCAGTACTGGAAGTTATCTATGGGGATTTAGATAATGATGAGCATCCTAAAGATCCAGAGGATGTTCAATGTACAAGGGCCATGTGGAGGAA
>WTSP01009188.1:0-17135 GCA_025331215.1 Actenoides lindsayi
CTGCTCCATCCAGCAGGGTCACCCAGAGCAGGGGGCCCAGCATCACAGTGTCCAGCTGGGTTTGGAATCTCTCCAGAGAAGGAGATTCCAGGGCTCTCAGCCTTTTCTCAGCACAGAGATGCTCCAGTCTCCTCAGCATCTTTGTAGCCTCAGCTGGACTCTCTTCAGTAGCTACTTGTCTCCCTTGAGCTGGGGACAATACAGTGTGACTAGTTGGAGACCAAGGCAGGAAAAACTGGTGGTTCCCAGCCTGCTGGTGATGCAGTAACACTGAAAGCTCTGGGAAGGATCTGAGGTTATGAGACCTTTCCTCTGCCCCAGCTTAACTCCTCACTTGTGTCACAGGCTTCCAGCCTGAGATTTGGGAAGATTCAGGAGTTTTGTTAGTTGTTCATGTCTGTATTTTCTATCCAACTTTCCCATCCTTTAACATCATTTGAGTGCAACTATTCCCCCAGCACTGGCAGGGCACCACTAACCCATGTCCCTCAGCACCACATCTCCACAGCTTGGAAACCCATCCAGGGATTACGGGGTCTCCACCACTGCCCTGGGCCGCCTGGGACAGCCCCTGATAACCCTGGAGGGGAAGAAATTGCTCCTGAGCTCCAACCTAAACCTCCCATGTTGCACCTTGAGGCTGTTTCCTCTTGTCCTACACACTTGTTCCTTGGGAGAACTTACGATGTGGAGAAATAACGTGAGGCTCCCTTCACTAAACCACAGTGGTTCCTTAACACATGGTACGTGTCAAGTACCCAGCAGCAGGGTTCAGCTGCATGGCTACAGCACTGCCAGGGGAAACATAACATGAAAATTAATACTAATTAACACAAATAGAAATGTAAACAACACCCACTTGAACCACATGACGACGGAACCACGGAACCACAGTCAAGCAATGCAGGTATCAAGACATTTTCACCTGCTTCCTCAACTCTCCTAATAATTCTTTGCATCTCATTGCTCTGAGAGTTCAGGGTCATTGCCCAAAGTACTATTTATTTTATTGAGAACAGAAATGGGGCTTTTACACCCTCAGGGTGTACAGAGGGAAGGCACGTACCGCTGTCTGCAAGGAAATGCATCGCAAATTAATGCTGCACTTTAAAACGTGAGTGAGAAATGACCTAAAACCGACAGAATTTAATCAGCATCATCGAAACCTGTCGGAGAACGAAGCCAATAGATTCTTGGGAGTTAAGTAGGGCAGTTTATTAAACCAAATGGAAGTGGTCAGATCCAAGCTTTCCCAGTCTCAGCCAGGATACCAGAGCGGGAATAAGAGAAGAGAACGCTTTACTGACAGAATCCTCTTATCTCCAAGTAATAAAAATAGTTATTATTGTCTGGATGCCGCAGCATTAAGTACCACGAGTAGGAATCTGCCTGTTTATAGGCACAGGCTGAGTGGTTCAGTGGCACGCTGGCCAGGAAGGAGGGAGCTGCAGCTTTGTTTTGTCTGCACCTTCCTGCATGCTTCAAAAGGAAAAAGGTAGTAAAGATGGTTTTGAAGAATTCATTAATATTTCTTTTATATCACTGATAATCCATTTAATTCATTTACATTTCTTTTATGCTCTTTTAACACCAGCTTACTCGTACTGAAATAGTTATGGTGATTATACCCAGTAAAGGAAGATTGGTGCAGTCTGGGCTTTAGAAAATTTAGTATATTTATATTGAGGGACAGGTGACAGCAGAGGTTTGATGAACGTTGTATGAGAGCAAACAAAACCAGTCCCTCTTTGAGTTCGAAATGTCTTGATCCTGTGAAAAGATGCTGAGGGGCCTGGAGCTTCTCTGTGCTGGGGAAAGGCTGAGAGCCCTGGGGCTGTTCAGCTGGAGAGGAGAAGCCTGAGAAGGGAGCTGATCAGACATTAGGAAGAATTTCTTCACCATGAGGGTGCTGAGACACTGGAACAGCTTGCCCAGAGAGGTGGTGGAAGCCCCAGCCCTTGAAGTTTTTACAGTCAAGCTGGATGGGGCTCTGAGCAACCTGCTCTAGTGGGAGGTGTCCCTGCCCATGGCAGGGGAGGTGGAACTAGATGATCTTCAAGGTCTCTTCTAACCCAAACCATTCTATGATTCTATGATCTGATCAATGCTGAGCAAGAGCTAAAGGGCCCCTGGGGGGCAAGAGGATGGGGTCAGACTCTTGTCAGTGGTGCCCAGAGACAGGGTTAGGGGCAATAGGCACAAATTGGAAGCCAGAAGGCTCCCTCTAAACATCAGGAAACACCTTTTCACTGTGAGGGTGACCGAGCACTGGCACAGGCTGCTTAGGGCAGCTGTGGAGTCTCCCTCCTTGGAAAAACTCAAAAGTCATCTGGACATGGTCCTGGGCAAGTGAGTCTGGGTGGCCTTGCTTGGGCAGGGGTCTTCAAGAGGTGACCTGAAGAGGTCTCTCCCAACCTCTGCCATTGGGGGATTGTGTGAACTACGTAGAGGCAGAACATAGGCCACCACCCGCGTGTGATCCAGGATCTGCTGTAACACCCAAATGACCACAACATCAATTTTAAAATTTCCATTCTAGATCTGACCAATTCTTTCACATCTTGACTGCTAAGAGATGCACACAGCATTTGATATTACCCCAGCCAGATGAAATTTAACGATCAGAGGAAGAAATTCATCTTTTTAAGACTGCTGTGGATCCCTGTGTGACTCATCATCTTTAACTTCTGGCGTATTTTGAGGCACCACTTCAATTTTTAGAAGCTCACTGAGGTTCATACATAACTAAAGCACCTGATGGAACGGGACTGAGAACAATTGATAAGTCCCCGTACCTTACAAAATATTTGCTCTATGTTTCTATGGGAACATGGTTGAAGTCAAGATAATCACAATATCTCGGGGACTTTTAATAAAACGGTATCTCTCATTCTGAGTTTCAAAGGCAGATAAAATTCATTTCTTTTCCCATTTAACAGATTTCCTTTCTATTTGAGCATCTCATCAGATGAAATAGAATCACAGAATCATAGAATAGTTTCATCTGGAAGAGACCTTCAAGATGATCAAGTCCAACCTTACTCCCAGCCCTATCAAAACCACTAAACCATGTCCCTAAGCACAACATCCAACCGACTCTTAAACACCTCCAGGGATGGTGACTCCACTACCTCCCTGGGCAGGCCATTCCAATGCCTGACAACCCTTTCTGGAGAGAAATGTTTCCTAATATCCATCCTGAAGCTCCCCTGGTTCAACTTCAGGCCATTTCCTCTTGTTCTGTCACTTGTCACCAGGGAGAACAGAACAACTCCTGCCTTGCTACAACTTCCCTTCAGGTGGCTGTAGAGGGCAATAAGGTCTCCCCTCAGCCTTCTTTTCTCAAGGCTAAACAGCCCCAGATCCTTCAACCCTTCTTCGTAAGACACATGCTCCTAACCCGTTACTAGCTAGGTAGCCCACCTCTGTTGCAAAGCTGCAAAAAGCTCTATGAGCCCTGCAGACCTGCACAGAAGCCTGACTACAGCATGTGGTGATTTAAATATACCGTGTTTAACTGTGATTGCAGCTCGTATAGGGCTGGCTGTGCAGCCCGCTGCAGGTACAGGAATATATTCCAGCCAGGAGCAAATGTCCCCAAACCTGTCCCATCAGCCTGGGCACTGCGGGTGTATGTTCTGTGGGTGACATTTTCAGCACATCTCCTGTGTTGCTCTGCGTGTTCACTTCTGCAAAACCTCTAATCTGTGCACGAAATGGCCATTTCCTTGAGTGCCATGAGGCAATTGCATCTAATTTTCTAATTTGTAGTTTCACATGCTTGTTTGCAGGAGGAGTCTTGTCTGTGGGCAAGGGGGCAAGCAGAGACTGCCACGCGTCTGGACTGCAGGATTTAAAAAGCACTGGCAAAATAACAAACCTCACGAAAGAGCTTAAAAAAAAAAATAGCATGGCCTTTAACTGGCAACATTACCAATAGAAAACATAAAGGGAAGGAAATGGGGAGTCATTTGATTTGAGCTGATTCTCAAATATGATGTACTTTATTTAAAGTTAATTGCATTTAATGTTGATTTTAATTAGCTCACATCTGTTGCGGAGATCTACAGGACTGATTTAACCTGTGAACTTTGGCTGCTTTTCCTGGCAGTCCTTTATATCAATTACAAAATCCCACTACACCATAATTCTACACATCTAATTGCTCCCTTGGGAAAGGAGCAGGGAGAGGATGAGCTACATAGGATGAACACTGCTTGAGTTGCTTAATGTACATCTACAAGATCTATAGGTTTTGTGCTGACAACAAGGAAACAACTCTGACACACACAAGAGAACCTACCTAGAGATATAATTCCTCTAAGTATTGGCCCATGTGCAATTTTCTGTAGAAATGAAGATGTGAAAACACTTCCTTGAGTACCAGCTGAGATTTAAAAGAGTTTTGGCCACTGGTCTCAGCTCTTTCTTTTCTTGTATGCTTATGACTGGCTGTAGTCTACTTTTCACACTTGCTTAAATTAAGTGCATTTTAAGACTGTGAAATGGTCCACATTGGAAAATTGCACTGGGGATTTGAATAAGCGAGGTGAAGAAGATGTTTTGAAGCCAGATTAGGTTTTCCAAAGCTGATGTTATGCATTGTGATGATTTTATATGCATGTAGTATTGCAGTCTACAGGAGTGTTAGCAGAATTGAGATCTGGATGCTCTGAGTACCCTTAACACAAATCTCAAATGAAAATTGCAGCAATTTAAGGTAACTAATCACTAACTTCCTTCTCTTTCAAAGAATCCCCTTTACTGTAATAACGCTTCATAAAAATACATGTACACATGCCTGCTTATTTAGTGGCTGGACCTAAAAGTCTCAAACAGGCCTGTTAAACTAGACAAGAAAAAAATAGATGATGCAGTTTCACCTGTGATGGGCTTTGTTATCTCTACACCCAAGCACTGAATTTTATAGCACACTAATTTTTCAAAGGGGGGTACCTATGGCAGCCTTACACGGCCCTTAAAGGGAAGGCTTTGATAGTTAATAAAAACCCATTTCTTCCTAGGCTGAAATCTAAGCCTGACAGACTCATGGGCTAAATTAAATTTAATTCCTTAAGCTCTTTGCCCAATGATAAAACTTATCTGAAGCAGAAAAATGGAAATTTACAGTGTACTTTACAAAGCTGATTAAAGATCCCCTGGAAAATGCTGAAGCATTCAGAATGAATGATCAGCTCCCATGGATAAGAAAAGTGGATATTTTAATTGCATCAATTATTCACTGACAATTATTTCTGGAAAGTCTTTTATGTCTGGGAGATTGAGAGGCCTATCTATGTATATTAAAATGAGCTGAGTTTCCTGTGGACACCAAGTTATCTGTGGTTATGGTTCAAATACAAAGATGGAAGAGCCTGATGAAGGTGGGAGCTGACAGCTACTGTGTGGCTCCTTTCCTACTAAAACTAAAAACAAATTAGTATTGTGGGAGGAAACTGCTCCTTACTGAGATGACCTTTAAAAAAAGGGGGAAACAGGCTATGTCCTGAAGAAGACAACCATGTACAGTATTTTAACATACTGATATGTTACTATCCAGCAGAAGATAACACACAGAGAGGATGCTAAAATAAGACATTTCTGTGTTATTCTTCCAGTAGGATATGAAATGTCTTTGTCACTGACTAATCCATCACTCTTTTCACATCCATTTTTATCCACATTCAGTGTGGCTTTGGGGACTTCTGCTTTCCTGTGTTTTTGCCAAACTATTGATGGCTGCTGAGAAAGAGCAGTGCCCACCTGGTTACTGTGAAGGGAGCTTGTCCCTTCTCAGTGCTTCTCCACCCTGTGGGGACCCTCATCTGTCTAGCCTTGCACAGACTTTGGGCTCCTCAAAGGCAAGTGTGACACCTGCACTGCTGGCTGGCTTTAAACAGCTCAGCAGGAGACTTTATAGCCAGGGCTATTGCGTTTAGAATCACAGAATAATTTCACAGGATCATTTAGACTGGAAAAGACCCTTCAGATCATCAAGTTCAACTGAACTGTGGTGCCCCCTATAGATATGAGGTTGGATTTCTCCTCAGCATTACTGGCCTTGCATGAGTTGACATGAGGACAGAATTTGACCTGGGAAACGTCCAAATGTGCCACCTGAAAGGGTGAATGGGGGTCTCAATAAATCAGACAGCTTGCTCACACTGTTGGCCATAGATGAACCAAGAGATTTTTCTGTGGTATCTGGGAACAGCCCCTGCTTGACAGCTGCTGTGCCTGGCAGGGACTGTCCACAGCATTTCACATGGAGCAGCTATGTGCAGCATATCCTACTTTGTGAAACAGCCCATACGGACCCAGCATCTCTAGCAACTGCAACATGTTCTCTTCCCAAGCTGTTCCCTGAAATGTTGGTGGTTTTCTGGATGATGCTGTTGCCCATCTGTGGTTGGCAGGAGCAGTAACCCATGGCTGAACCCCAAATCCCCTAAAGACAGTAGTTGCCACACAGCGATTTATGTCTCCTTAGGCAGAGCAGCAAGAGGTCAGAAAAGCAGAGAGAAGTCTATTTGCAAAACTAAAGAAAGGTATGGTATAGCTGGGGCAGGAAGAGCAGCAGCTGATAGGCTGCCGGAGGCATTGCCAGACACTGGACTAACAAAGTGATAACGAGTTGCAAGACCAGAGGGGCTCCAAGCTTACAAACACTGTGGGGCTTGTGACAGCTTGGATGCCATAATCTATTCACTAGGTGTCCTATGCTGAAGCAATACACACTTCTGTGTGCTTGTTATGGCATTAGAGCTGAATTTGGATGTTTGGGCTTTTTTTTTTTTTTTTTGTGTGGTGAAAAGCTAAGGTTGGACTTGATGATCTCAAAGTTCTTTCCCAACTTAAATTATTCTATGATGAAATGTCAAAAATCAGCATCAACAAATAGGTCCACTGTGAATGAATTTTTGTTGCATTTTTTATGGAAAAAATGAATTGCAGGAAGAAGCTTCAGGTTTAAGAGTGTGTAAAAATCACCCCACTTGTGTCAGCCACCTCCTCCCTTGGGAGCAGTGTGGTGCTGAGCCATCAGTCATGCACTGCTAGTACTCCTCTGTAAGGTACACGAGAGAAACTGGATTAAGGAAAAGTCATGTGGCAGATGCCAGGGACTTTTGTCTCCTCAGCTACCTGCCCCCACTGAGGCCACTCCATCTCTCTGGGCAACCCTAGAGAGCTCTGTGCTGTGGGAAGGGACATTTTGCATCTTCTTTTCCAAATTTTCTCCTGTTGAGAAGTAACATCCTCACCACTCTTGGGGCACTTTCCCTGGGTTGCTTTGAAGTGCCAGAGGTACAAGGACTTTCATCAGCTCTTCTGCTGCAGCCCCTCACACACAGCTTTTGGGATCCCATGTGGTCAGGAGTAGCCTCAGCAACAAAGCTTCACCTGCTCAAGCCCAAGTGGTGTCCACCCCTGCCTCCAAAAACCCAGTAATATCATGAGGACTCAAAGACTAGGAGTGTGGCCAACAAAGTCTATGTTTTTTTGTTGCAGCAGAGGACACACTCCAGCAGCTGCAACCTCAGAGGCATTGGAAAGAAGTTGAAGGGAAAGCCTTAGGCATCCCGCAGGGATAGCTTGATGCCATTCCCCACACCCCTATCTGCAGGGACACCTCCTTGCTTCACTCGGATGGAGTTGTGATGAGAGCCTGGTGAGATTTTAACCAGCATCCCAGCAGCTCTAAGAAGAGGCATCTCCCAAGTATGGCAGAAGGAGAGCTGTACCGCCAACAGAGGTGCCTAAGGGTGTGAAAAGCAAGGCAAAGATGAAGAGAGGCAAGGAGAGAAGAAAAAAATGGGTTTCAAAGTCAGCTGCTTGATCTTGTGTGGCCTGATTCATAATCACTGCATGCCAGGTGTTAGCAATAGCACTTCTGGATCCCACCAGCAAAAGAGTGGAAATGGTGGCTAGGGAAAGGAAAGTATATGCTAAATTTCATAGTCAGCAAGCAGGGAAGAGGCAGAATATGCACTATAATTTATTGGAACCTAAAAATCACACCTGCAAGACACTTTTAAAATTAGGCAATTTCTAGCTCTTGAAAATTAAAGCACAGCTATTTGAACGTCATTGATGATCAGCCCATGGGATCTTCAATTCTTTAGAACCCTTGCTGAAAAAAAGGTATCTCTGTATTACATGGAGATGGTTAAAGAAATTCTAGAACAAGTCTCCAAATGCCATCCTGGTACTGTATCCATCATGTAAGGTCCTTTCAATATGCAATGCTTATTAGCATTTTATGCCTTATGATAAAAATGGAAGTAAATATTGATTTGTTTATGATCTTCTACATAGTCCGAACCCAAACAGATCACTCTCAGCTTAATGACCAGGAACCGCACTGGATTCATACCCATGCTCCTGCACACATTTACTCATCAGGAAGGAGGAAACAGTTGCCTTTGATGGTCTCATTAATTAGGTCTTAGGCAAACAATCAAGTTATTGTGGTGCCTTGGCAAGCACTGCGTGTCATCTGAGCCGTCGCGTGCACGCTCTCCACTTGCAAGAAGAGCTGAAAAAACGGATTGGCTTGAACTTCCTGCATGCTCATGGGTTTCCCAACGATCTGCCCTTCCCCTAAGCTGCAGCAACCCTCTACCCTCGCTCTGGTTGCCAGCTGAAGTCGGGCTCACCTAAACCACAGCTGCTATGCTCCTGCAGGCTCTGCTGCTCAGCTCCCGCCCGGGGTCCTCATCTAAAACCAGGACTTGTCCAGGCACATCCTCACCCTGTTGGCACAGAAAACCCTGTCAGTCTGCTGGTTCCTAGTTTTTATGCACCAAAGAAATGAACCCATTTCCTAAGGATTAACAACGGTAAATTAAAATTGTGTTTGGCCACACCATCAAAGCTAGACACATGCTAGCCAAAGTGACAGATGAGAGCAATCTGTTCCAACAGCCACACAAATGGGATTTCTGAGAGCATCTCTCTTCTGTCTTCCTCTGTATAAGGCTCTGGGAGGAATGTCTTACACGAGACTTAGGGAATCAAAAATTGAGAACATGTTCTCCTTAGTCCAACTAGCTGCAAAAAATCTCTTGACAACTGTGTTACAGCCCTTTATTCATACAAAGCAGACAGTCCTTGTAACAGTCTCCTCAGAGCTAGAGGTATTCGACTGTGGTGTCAACCTGAGCAAGCCTTGGTGCTGCTACATTCTAGCACTGGCACTACTTAATTTAGAAACCCTCAGCTTTAAAAGCTTTAAAATATGTCTGGTAATGGAGCCACAGACACATCTCCTGCTGTCCTGAACTGGCCTGGTTCCTTCAGAGCCAAGAGGGGGCTCTGCCAACTGGCAGCATTTTGGGGACAGAGGACTTGGCCGTGTGGCCGCCTCGTGCAGATTCTGTCTGCACAACAGTATTAAAGCCCATTGCCCACTTCACAGAGAAACACAGGGAGGGTTATTTCTTCAGATCCCATGAGCAGTGACCTGTTTCTCTCTCTTTACTCTGTGTTGTTGCTTACTTTACAAAGCAGAACCTTGGAGAGCTGGTAGAAACATTACTCTCACAGGGATGTGAGCCTCAGCTGGATTTTACATTAATTTAGGGATTAAATTCCCTATCTTCCTCCATAACGCCTGGAGATCCTTCCCTGGGCTTTGTTACCAGGGTCTGGTGCAGGAAGATCTTAAAGAGGTGACCAGATCTACCATGAAGTGCAGCCCATGCAGTCCCTCACCCAACAACAGCACCTTTAGCTCTGCTTTATTTGGGAATGCGATGGCCATTACTGTTAATACAGCCCTTAAAAGTACACTTCCAAACCAAGATGGGTAATTTTCAACATGAAGTTAGTGCTCTCATCATCCACAACATAAACCTTTCCCTGGTAAGATTAAGCAGGTTGAAATCATTTGAGCTTCATAGCTGTGATGCTGGCCATAGCAGGGACCTCAAACCAGGTCTCTCTGAGCCTGGGGCAGAGGCCTGTTCTCCAACCACATTACCTAACAATAATAACTCTTGTGGACTGTGGTGTATCCATTAAATCCAACAGAATTCATTTTTTTCCTGAAACAGCTCATCTAAAGAAATGCCAGATGATGCCAGAGATGCAACCTGAGCACTTGTCTGCACTGTATGTGCCATTGCATCAGCCATTTTTTCGGAGCAGACATATCCTCTCAGGTTCTCCCATCGCATGTGCAAAGTTTCCATCACAAAATCAGGGCATTTTTTATGGACAACAGCAAATGTGAAGGAACAAACCCAAGAGAGATGGCAATGCCTGAAGCCATCATAAAAGCTGAGCATATGGCAAGGGGGCAGCAGGATGCATTGCCATGGTACAAGCCAGTGAAAAACCGGTGGTTCCCATCTAAGCAAGAGAGGCCAGGGAAATGATTTTACCTCTGGAACGCAGTGGGAGCTCCCTGTAGAGGTCTCTTGGCATTAGGCTACTGGTTCTCTTATTTTTCCCATAACGGTCATGATTGGCACTCTTTTCTTCCCCTTTTTCCCATGTGCAGATGTCCCTTAAAATGAGACATAATTCTCTGTGGAAATACTGAAGATAGGAGTGCCAGAAAATGAGAGCTTCTCATTAGCAGTCACTGTAGCCCTCATATAAAAATTAGTTTCATAGTTACTTTACCCCATGTAATTAAACGGCAAAGTCCCATTTACCATCTCACTACATAACATCAACTTTCTATTTCAAATCAGATTAATATAAGAGTTACCCAGCCATTTTAGGAGATAATAGCTGTAATTAAGGTGCTTCTCGTGATGGGTTCCTACTATAATGTGGCAGATGATTCTCTGATAGTCTTGTTGGCTGCATTAGTCACAATTGTTTTCATTAATATTGACACTATTCTCTTGCCACACAAATAGAAAAGGAGATTAATCAAAATATTGTGCTGGTTCCCTATGCTCCAAGCCCTTCTCTTGGGCTGACACTCAATTCTTAGCTTTCAGTAGGAATAATAAGCCATTTTTATAAGATCTGCAGGCAGCTTCACCCATGTTATTTAAAGCAATATTGTGAGAAAAAAAGGGAGAGAATTATTTTACTGAAAATAAAGCACCAACAAAATTTAAATTTTATGACTTCTAAACATCTCATCTCATCATGACTCCTGTTTGGGCATCAGTGATGTGAGATTGCTGGACTGTGTTCAGACTGGGGAATGAGGTGAGTGTGTATATGTGGGTTCACTATCCTAGGTAAAAAATTGTGCAGACCATGGGTCAACTGGTACGTAAGAAATTTGGGATTGCAAGGCTGGATCAGGAAATTGGGGGTCTCCAGTGGCAGATTTCCATGGTGATGGCTCGGGATGAATAAGCAGCTTGTTGAGTTTCAAAATGATGGGAGAGAAGATTGTATTTCTATACCATCATTCCCAGTGAAACCAATGAAGTTAAACAAGGGATGGATTTGAGCTAAAAAGCCCTATAAATGTCCTTTTTTCGTGATTATCAGATCTCCACAGTCAACTGAAGCTGTCAGAGACAGCTCTCCTGAACAAAGTTGTCACGGCAAGTCATCCGGAAAAAACCTATGTCAAGTGCCAAAAATGAGAGGGGACAAGAGGAGCAGGGAGCATGACGGGAGTGCAGGGCGTGATCTTGAATAACTCACAGTGAAAAGGGAGGCAAAGGAAATTCACACATTGATTTCCAGTTCCAGCAGTTTGCCAGTTAAACAAGTAATGGAAGAAAACCAACCATAAAATGACACAATTAGGAGCACTGTGCATATAAATCACTATGCTTGTGGTAGCTACATGTCTTTTGGAGATATACCTGTCAAATCTGATAAGTCAGTTAAAATTTATTTCAGTAGATTTGCATACTATGAAGAAATAGAAAGCCGTGAATCCCCAGTTTTCTGGAGAAAAACATGAAAATGCCAAGGGAAAATAATCTTGGCAAACATTTTCTTTCACTTTCTGCTTTGAGATTCTAGCTACCAAGAAGCAGGCTACTAAATAATGCGATGTCCACAGAATTTTGTTGGCAGGAGACGGACCGATCAAACAGCCCCAAACCTTCCTTGCATATCTTCACTACATTCACAGCACAGAAGGCATCATGGTGTGTTAATGTTTTTGGGTTTGGGAGCAAGATGTTTTCATATAATTAATGCAAAATAGGTATTTTCATGTAATAAAATGGTATCTCATGTTTTGGTACATAAGAAAATCCACACTGCACGTTAAAGCACCCTTCAAATTAGCAAAATGGCAAACAGCTATATTTTATCAGAATGTATTGCCTCACTATATTTCTATAGCAGCTTAAAGGGATGAAATCACCAGAGCCTGAGATCTGAGGTCTTACAGATCATCCATTGCTGAAGTGAATATAATAATTAAAATAAAACAAAACTCTGCAAGCAAGGAACACGTCTTCTCCATGGGAAGGCTCAAGACACCTACCCCCTGCCATTAACACTGACATTTAATGGCTAGGGGGTTATAAGTCTGTGGCTCACTAATTGCATTGTTGACCTTTGTAATGTGGGCTCAAACCCCGCTGCCTCTCCTGACGTTTTGTTTTGCTTCTAGAAGACCTGCAGCTCACTGAGGCTGTACCCCACTGGGATACGGCTCTCCCCTATGGGCCCTGCAAACAAGATAGCATGCATGCCGGTTTTCCTGCTCTCTACTCTCCACTCTGGATACAAAAAATATCCTTATGGGAATGCTAAACTAAATAGATTTTTAGAATTATAAACCAACATTCTTCTGAGTTCTCTATGTAACCTTTTAATCCATGATCCCTGATTACTTTTTGTTAATGTTTTGTAAAATGTTCTTGTGAACTCACTTACCAAATGCTATGCACTCATTTAAAGCAAATAAAGCTAGTTGTATGAGCTTGCAGAGAGAAAGGCTTTGGCAAAATTAGTTAAAAGAAAATAAATCCCAGATTTGCACAAAAGAAATAAAATACATTGTGACACCAACACATCAAATTAATTACTGCTTGGTGTCTGTTGAATACAAATGATTGTCTGTAGAGGATGTGAACAGCTTACGACTTCAATAAAGAGGAAGTGTTGCATAATTCTTGAAATGAGATCTATGGTTGTATGCAGTCTTTAAAAAGTAATCTTCATTTTAGGTTAAAAGTTGATGTGTTTTTGGTGAGGCAGAGCAGGATACACTTGAATTTAATAAATGAGAAAAAGTTCTACTGATATCAATAGGATTAACTAGAGGTGAAACAGAAAGGAGCTGTTATAATTGAAAAATACAAATAGAATAAAAATCATACATCTATGAGTGGAAATATATTGCAGCAGATGGTAGAGAAATTGCTCCCATGTTCAAAGTACTAGAAACTGTAGTTTTAGAAAATAATAACAATGAGAATGATATAAAGACTGAAAGAAGAGAGAGAAGCAGAAGAGTATACTTACAGGCATAATTACGTAGGCTGGTGAGTCACATGCTATTTGAAGTACTGTGGAAGGATGATTGGTGATGCACTCCACTGAATTTGTTACAAGTTAAGGACAGTACTAAAGCATGTCTGATACACATCAGCATGTGGGATTTCTCTGCTGGCTTCCTATCTGTTGTCCTGCACTCCTGACCACAGCTCTTCCCTCAGAGGGATGTGAGCACCGATGAGTAAAACTTCACCCCTGGTGGCTTGGGGAGATGCTGCTAAAGCCTAACTCCTTGTTCATCATTTTTCTGAACCATTGCAAAGCTCTGTTGTTGTGGTTGTGATTTGTGTTGCTGCCAGGGTGGTAAAAAGCAGTTTCAGAGTATAAAGCCCCAGTTTGGTGCTGGGGTTAAAGCCGCTCTTAACACTTGTTCTGGCTGCGAGCTTATCATCAATGAAAATACACAGCGAGCATATCGATAAAGTCGTGTATGTTCTCAAAAGCTTTATTGAATCAGCATCTCCATCTCTATTCGTGTTCACTGAAGGTAATTTCTGAGTAATTTTTATAAAAGTGGGCATAAAGGGAGTGTTTCCTTTTACAGCCTTGTGCAAAGAACTTAACCAGAAAGATGTTTGTAGTGTCAAATCTGGGTCTCTCATCTGCAGGACACAGAAAGGCTGAAATAGGAGGGAGTTTTGTCAACAATCCTTCCTCCGCAGTTTTCTCTTTGGAAATGAAGAAAGGATTTTTTAATGTGATAGCATAGATGTGGCACTTCATGAATATCCAGTCAAAACCTTTGCAATAGGGAAATATGTGGCAGAAATCATGCTGCTGCCATTAGGCTCCAGGATCACACTTACAGCTCAGGACTGATAGGAAGCTTTAAGTAAAGGCTAAAAGTATTTACTAACTCTTATAGATTTTAAAAAACTAAGCATGTGCTTAAGAGATTTGCCCTAATTTGGCTTCTGTCCTTCTAGTTACTCAGTTTATGGAAACCTTGTCTATTATTTCAGCTTAGGTTGGAAGAAAGGCTCGTAGGCATCAAAAAACCTCTTGCCATTTAACGTGTTTCACATTAAAAAGGCTACAATGTCTGGTCTGCCAGCCTGCAACAGATGGCTTTCTGTACATAACACATAAACTCCAATCTTACTGAATTTCTGTGATTGCCATTTTTTATTTCTGCACAAATACACTGTCATCCATCCAATATTTTAAACGCGCAAACAAAGTGCGACACTCATCAAGGTAACGACTTCATACACCTAAGGCGACCATCAGAAACACCTAGTACCTGCACTCTAGGAGCACTGACACGGCAGTTTCAAGGAGACACTTGTCCCTATCCTAGGGGTTGGGCAAGGACAGTGTTTCCTGGGAGCGGGGGGAGAACGACAACCCCTTTTCTGAGCAGTTGGTGTGCCCATGGGCAGAGACATTGCTAAGGGGACCCACAAGCATCAGCAGGAAGCAAACAGCACAAAGGGGCTGACGAAGCGGGGAGGCCCTCTGTGCGAATCCCACTCTGCCATGTCTTCATGCAGCCACTCTCCAGCCCAGAGGCATGGTGCCCTGGCTCCCCACCACTCACATGGCAGCACGAACACACTTCTATGAGGAACAGCAAGCAAATATCACAAGGGAAACACAACCACAAGTGCTTTCCTGGCTATGGGTTCATTTTAAGCCCGAGACACAAAGCCAGTTCAGATTTCTGAATTTTCCCATCCTTGTTCACGTCGCAATGGTTGAGCAGGATCTGGCGGAACTTGTCCAGGTCTACCCCGCTAATGCTGGGCTGAAGGCAAAAGAGAAATACAGTGCTGAGAGACAAAACAGCTCTGGATTTCCCCAGCACTGTAAAGCAGCAGGCCATGCAGCAGCTGGGAAATCCACCCAAGGAGGGTGACCAAATGGCCTGACCCCCACATCAGCTCATACATGGTGGGGAAGCAAACAGAGAATGAGGAATGGGAACCCTGCAAAAATAGAAGGGATATAGGACTGTGAGTAACTGTACAGAAATACAACATGATTTTTGTGCTTAGTTGAGGCCATCAGTATCTGATCCATAGCAAACAAAGGCCTGTAGAAAGTCGTGCAATACAGGTGGACTGCAATACTGGACCAGTGCTTTCATCTGGTTTTCTCTCTCAAACCTGCTACACGAGGAGAGATATGGCATTTCTGTTGGCAGGCTACTATTTTACAGGCTAGTCAGCAACTTAAAAATACCTTTAGTGGATCAAATGAATGCTAAAGACACATTTTACAGGCTATGCTGTCTCTGTACACTCCTAATGCACAGCTTCCTCTGCTTCCCAGCTCCTCAGGAGGACATCAAATTCACACGCAGTTTATGGTGCACAAGGGCAATGCTGGTTAAGGCCCTTGGGAAAAGTACAGCCTTCCCTCCTTTGGACAACACATGCACAGAGCACAGATTCGACTTCCTGGCTGTCCTCACACCCTTTCCCTGCGTGCCACATGGTCAGAACATACACATGCAGCTGTCAGCATGCAAGCTGCAGTCTCTGCTCTCTGCAAAATGGACATGGGAGCACAAGTATCCCTGTGTCAGGTCACATCATGTGGAAACGTACCAGTTCATGCTCAGAGGGAACCAATGACCAGACTGTATTTGTATTGAAATGAGCCAGTGACCAGACCATATTTGTACTGAAAGCTCTATCTTGGACTACATCTGGAAACTCAAGGTACTCCAGTGCAGATGGATTCTGCTGTCTGTATGAAACTGGTGACACTCTGGGCATGGTGCTCTTGATTAGAGATAGAGCTCAAGTCATTTTCAAGTGTAGCCTTGTGATGAGTTAATGAATCATGAGATCAGGCTGGTGAGGACCAGTGAAAACAGAAGAAAGAACTTCTGATGACTGATCCATGTCAGCACAGTTTATGATGCTGTAACAGCTGATTAATTCATAGTATTAGCTAGAAGGGACCTTTCTTAAATACCGTTGCTGAGTGAAGGTATCTATTTGGTAGGCAGAATTTCTGTGATATGGTGAAATGCTCTACAGTGTTTATGCTGAGACCATGATATTCATTTCTGCTGCTGATCCAAGTGAAATTTGACACTATGTTCTCACTACCTTCTCTGTTTACATAACTTCATCAAAAGAAGCACCTTCCTCTCTGATATACAGGTTATTAACAAACAGAAAGAGACATGAAGCTACCTTGACCAGTTCCATCATGTCTTTGACAAAGCCATCCACTTCTGGACCTTCAAGTGCTCCTGTTTTACTCTGAAAGATAAACATCAAAATGCTCCAACACTACAATGTTTACTGGTCAGTAGGTTCACCAGGTCACCAAGATTTATAGCATAAAGATTACGGAATAGTTTGGTTTGGAAGAGACCCTTAAAGATCCTCAAGTTCCAACCCCCCTGCAGTGACACCTTCCACTAGACCATGTTGCTCAAAGCCCCATCCAGCCTGGCCTTGAACACTTCCAGGGAGGGGACATCCGCAACTCTTCTGGGTAACCTGTCCCAGTGTCTCACCACTCTTACAGTGAAGAATTTCTTTGTAATATCTAACATCTAAGATCCCTTCCTTTTTCCATAAGCCAGCAATGTGCTCTTGTGTCCAAGAGGGCCAATGTCATTCTGGGGTGTATTAAAAGGAGTGTGGCTAGTAGGTTGAGAGAGGTTCTCCTGCCCCTCTACTCTGCCCTGGTAAGGCTGCATCTGGAGTACTGTGTCCAGTTCTGGGCCCCCC
>WTSP01009188.1:17235-52350 GCA_025331215.1 Actenoides lindsayi
TTCAAATTTCCCTTAATACAAATCCAGATGTAACAACAGTAGATAGGAGGATGGAGCTAGGCTCTTCTTGGTGATGCCTGATGATAGGACAAGGGGCAATGGGTGGAAGCTGAAGCATAGGAAGTTTCATGCAAACATGAGGAGGGATTTTTTCACTGTGAGGGTGACAGAGCTCTGGAACAGGCTGCCCTGGGGGGTTGTGGAGTCTCCTTCTCTGGAGACATTCAAACCCCACCTGGACATGTTCCTGTGTGACCTGCTCTAGGTGATTCTGCTCTGGCAGGGGTTTGGACTAGATGATCTTTTGAGGTCCCTTCCAGCCCCTGACATTCTATGATTCTGTGATTCCTAAATCACCTCGTCACCTCAAACAGGAGCAGAATCTCCCACAATTTTCTGAGTCTTGTTGGTCACCAACTAGAGCAAGCTATGTGACTATCAGAAATGGCACTGAATGGCTGATTTCTAACAGGCAGTTAGGTGGTCATGTCTGTCCTGGCCAGTCTCCCTATATAACCCTCAGTTCAGTAGTGCAAGGGGGTGTATTTTTCAAGGTGGTGGTGATGAAGATCCAAAACTGACAGAGACTATGAGAGCTAAAGCTACCACCCCCTCTACATCCCTTGCTCCTCCTGCAGGGAGATACTACCAGTGCAGAAGTGCTGGCCATGGCAATAGACAAAGTCAAAATGGGTCCTTTGCCACAAGGTCTCTGAGTATCGCTCCCCTCTGTCCCTACCTTACCCCCAGCCTGGTGCCTGGGCCCCTCTGGCTGATGGGCTAGGGCACAGCAGCAACTCCTGAGTGACCCCACAGCACCCAGTGGGAGGAAGAAGTCTGAGCATCAAATGCTAACTCTATGTCATTTGAAGACCGCAAAGGAACGGCCTCCGGGACTCACAACATCGTAGTGTGCAAAGATCTTCTCAAAATCTCTCCTCCTTTCTTCCGTGCTGCAAGCCTGCATTTGGAGAGGACAAGCAAATGAAAAAGAAAAAAAAGAAAAAGATTCAGGTTTGGGCCCAGGTTATTTCAGCTGAGCGAGATGAGATCAATGCATCACAAAAATAGTGCTACTTACATCCATTTTAAATTGAAGAAGGAAATTTTCCTGGAGTGCCAGAATCCTGAACAGAGAGATTTAAATTATGATCTTTCTGCTTTATCATCTGCACACAAACTATTCTCTTCTGGTTTGTAAAGCAAAGAGATTTTAGATTATAGGTCTTTAAAAAAGAAAATTGCCAGCGGGGTTATTTATGGAGGGCTGTTACAGGAACACATGACCCTGTCCCTGTCTGATGGGGTGCCCTTTGGCTCACTGCAAATGTGTTTCTTAGCACCATTGCTTCTCCCAGAGCACTTTAGGTGGTCCAGAGCAATGGAGGTTGTCAGCCTCTGAAGCAAGAGCTACCAGACAATCATTCCTCGTAACAGGATTGCTGTGCTGCATTAAAGGAAAGAGGAATTTATCACTCTCTGTTGGAGGGAGAATTGGTGGTTGTAAAAGTAAAGACCAAAGTAATATTGGCCTGTGCACTGGCCAAATACCTCTCCTTTACCCTCTGAAAGCCCCTCACAGCGCTGATAAAACCTTTTCTCTCTCCAGCTGCTCTGCTAACTGAGGATTTTAGAGCCTGTGACACTGGGCATGCTGAGCTGTGTCCACACACAGAAGTGTTTGGGGTGTGAGAAATGTGCTCAGACCAGAGGGGAGTCTCAGCTGGCCTGGGCCAAGGAGGTGGTAGGGAATGATACTTAAGAGAAAAATGCAATTGCAAGCAAGATAGTCTCCATTCAGCCTTTGTTTCTCTTCATATATTTAGTGGTCAAAGGGAATTGCCACATGCACTGCAGTTATACGTGCTGCCATTTGTTGTGATCCCAAGCAGAAAGTAACAGTGGCAAGACAGCACCTCTCCCCTCTCATCCCCCCCTAAACCTGTGACTTAAGACTCTGCCTTCACATGTGAAGTCCCATCCAGTCATTGCACATACATTTACAGACAGAGGCATGCTCTCTATCTGTATGCATTGATATCATATAAAAACCTCTGAGGGATCGAGGTCAGAAAAAGAGACAGAGACCCATGATTGGGTCCTCAGCTTCACTCACAAGTGTCTTCACCTTGTCTCTCCAAATCTTTTCTTACTGCCATTGGCAAACTCCTTTGCAGTGGAACTTTTATTCTTCAGACAAGCAGCAAAAAATTTTTTGCAATCACTGCTGCACACAATAATGTTAAATAAATGTACATCTGTGACCTTGCTGAAGGGGATTGCCATCCTTCTTTTGGAGCCACTGGCTCCTTCATCACCTCCTGAGGAGCATCACAGAGGTAGTGTGCATCATGCCAGACCGTGCTGGTAATGCACAAACAGCTCCTGGCATTGCTCACCATCACGGGCTCTAGGTACTTGGACTGGTGCAATGGAATCCCTGTGCTACCACACCTGGGTTACCTACATCAGAGTACCTGATTTAATTTGTGTCCTGGCTTCAGTTAAGGTAGGGTTAATTTTCACAAGCTGGGAGGGGCCACAGCCAGGATAGACAATTGAACCAGCCAATGGGATATTCAATACCATATGGATGTCATGTCCGTTATATAATGGGAAGTCTGGCAGGGAGATCATCGTTCTGGGGCAGTGAGCAGTCATGTTGTATATCACTCATTTAATATATTATTTCATTAGTATTATTGTTACTACTGTTGTTTCATCTCTCTTTTGTTATTCTATTAAACTGCCCTATCTCCATCCACAGGGTGCTGTCTTTTTGACCCAATTCTCCTTCCAATCCCACTGAGCGAGCAGCTACATAGTACCTGGTTGCTGGCTGGGGTTAAACCATGGCAGTTTGAAAGCAGGTAAGATTCAAATGCATGTCCCCATAGGGGGATCATCGCCTGGCCTGGATCTGCCACTGGGAGATGAAAAACCCCATCAGTGTTATTAAATCCTACCTTGCCAGGTCATTCAGGTCCAGCCGTCCATCTTTGTTTTTGTCAAAGATTTTCATCTAAAAGTTAAAAAGATGGAGAAAAAAAACAGAGAGACCATGAGGAGAACATTGGTATAAAAAAGTCAACATACATTTTTCTCTTCCCCATGCCCTCACCTCTGCTTGCTCGGGGTGCTTTGCCCAAACCCCAGACAGCACGGTCCCTCTGCTAGCACCAAGTGCAAGGGTGGCACAAGAGCACAGCACATCCCTCCTGCTTTCTTTCAGCCAGAGACCAAGAATCAAATACCAGCACCACTCCCTTCCCACCTTACACTGGGATAAAGACAGGCCTCCAGCAAACGCCTTAAGAAACCAAATACTGGCCCTGCCATGGCCCCTAAAAAAAAATGCTGAGAAATGGGGTAACTTCCAAACATTTCCATCCTGTTTTATCTTTGACAGTTGCTGTGGCTACCAAGTGGCTGAGGTGCAGATGTCACCTTCTGATAGACACTCAGGTCAGGGTGTTATGCAGCTAAAGCCAGTGAGCTTTGCTTGGCTCAAAGCCTGCTGTCAGAAAGTGCTAAGATAAGGAAGAAGGTTCAGGCTGCCAGCATCAGGAGGTTAATCTGTGTCAATAGAAAAATCCTTTCTTTAATACTACCTTTTTCTTAATACAATCTGTTCAATGAGTCACCACCAGATATTATTTATTTACTGTATTTTGTACTGTGTTTTTCTGCAAGGCACAAATAAAGTCTGTTACTGGGAAAGAGGGAGATGCTTAATGGGCTGCAAGCCTGAATAAGTCATGGCTAAAAGTTCTAGAAAAAACATTTTATTAAGATGAGTTGCCTTTCTTTGTCAGATATGCATTAATGGAATATGCTTTAATCTTACCCTCATGAATCTCATTTGCTTATTTAGTGGTTATAAGTACCCAGGTCACTACTAACCTATGGTGTAATTAATTGCACACCTTCTGTAGAAGGCCCATACCAGTCCCCATCTCAGGAGGCTTAGAGGGAGAGGACGATCTTGACACAGCTTGACCCTGTGGGAGCTCCAAGAGGAGCCAACAGCAGGTCCCATGCACTTCCCAGCAGTGAAACTGGGGCACAGCCTGACATGTGCATGAGGATACTTATCATCTGGAGAGCTGCCATTTCTCAGGGAGCCCCTGCTTAAATACGATGCCTATTTTGTCAGTGCACCATCTCCTCCCCGCCCCTTGCTCAAGGGCAGGCATCTACACTGGGGATGGTGAGCATTTGGTTTAGATAAAATTCTGCAACACGATTTTATTCCATTAATTATTCTGTGTGATTTACCCTACTGAGGTTTGGATGGGATTTTTGAGGAGCACTCGGTATGGACACACTTCTCCTCCCACTGAAAGACAGTATAAAACTCCTATGAATGATTGAAGGCCCATACTGCATTCTTTGGGAAAAATCACGTCCCAAGAGCCCTGTGAGTGGCACAAGGAAAGCCACTTTCCTATTTTACTGGCCTCTGCCAAGTGTGTGCTCTGTGCAGAGCCACTAAATGACAGAAGGACCTCTGAATCTTCCTTAGTCCTAGAGCTGGAGAAAAGGATAAAACTGCTGAGCCATCCTGCAGACTTCTCTCAAACTGCGTCAGTCCCAGGTGTCACTCTCCAGTTTATATAACTTCTTCCAGCCTATCTTCTGCCCCATCAGTTATCCCCCTGCAATATGGACAGGAAGAAGGGATGGGAACAGGAGCTGACTTTACTGGTGCCACCAAGGGGGGACATGTCCTTCCAATGACAATGTCCCGCTGACTAGAGACACAAACCTGAGCTTTCAGCTCCTGGCTGATAAAGGAGTTATTCTGCAGGCAATAGAAGATGGTTAATGTTCCTCCTAGAAATAAATCACCCCAGTTAAGATTCTAAAACCTCCCTCCAAAGGGGACATCAGTGACTTTGTTGTGTGAGGAGAGGGGGAGACACCCCTACTAGGTCTCTTTTGCAGAATTGGGTGGTGGAATGCCATAGTCCAAAGGCTCAACAGTAACTTAAGTGCTTTTGAAAGTGTCACTCTAAATCCCTTTGTTTAGGCTGCTGAGGGGCATTAGTTCTGTAGGAAGTCACCATAAAGCAGTGTGCCTGGCATGGTGGGAAAGGACAGTGTTTGGTGAGAAGCTCTCAGGGACTCTGCTGCCCAGGGCAAGGCAGCTCTGTCTGAAGGCACCAGTCTTTTCCTCATGCAAAGATAACAGTGTCCTTATCAAAACACACTAAAAATTAATGCCTTCAGCACTCTTTGAACTTCACCCAGATTCTCCTACACATTTCTGAGTTCCCGAAAGTAGGGTTTTTTTTTCCCATTCTCTGCACGTCTCAGAATTACTCTGTTGAGACTAAAAGCCAGTGTTTCAGCCTAGATTTCAGCTTCAGATATATTTTTTCCCTCTGTGAAGCCTCAGGAAAGCAAACACACAGAGCTTTTGGGAGAAATTCAGCTCCATGCCCATGAGGTCCTGATCTCCATACAAGCTTGCTGACAAACACCTGCAAGTGCTGACCTTGGTGGCAGGTTCTGGCACCAGGACAGACCTGGTGGTTCTCAGATCCAAGATGCAGACTTAGGGCCTATTTTTTCATTTCACTCAAGCCTGTCTTGCAACAAGCCACGACTCTCTTTTTCAGTGGAACAGCTCAAGTCTCATCTCCTTTTCCAGAGAATAAATAAATAAATAAACACCCTGGTGTAGCTGTTCTTGTTTGAAGACTCTGAGTGTCCCATCTGCCTTGCATCTGCTCTACGTTGTGAGTGCAGCATGTTTTCACTGTTTCAGAAGTTGCAGATGGCCAGGAGGCTGAAGAGCTTTGTGCACCCCTAATGAAGCAGGCTAGATTAGAGGTGTTGGTTTAGACATGAGTGTCTTTCTGCTTCATTATCAATTTTCTGAGCCAGCGGTTTTCAACTCCATCCATTTCTGAATCCTTTACAATATTCCATCAGTAGCACAGACCCCATTAAAACACATTTAACTGAAGAGATCATACTTTCCTTAGTGGAACGCTTAATGAAAAGCAACATCCCCAGTCAATTTGCTTCATTTGAACCTACCTTCAAGCTTAACATTAAAATCCCAGGGGTTGACCATGTCTACTTACAGATAACCAGTTCTGCTCTCTGACCTCCCCCAGTCCAGAGCTCTGCTTTTGCAATACTGAGAGAATCTTTGTGTTTTAAAATTGTTTGGCCTTTTTCTACAACAAGTATCCTGAATAAAATTTTCTAATATATGCAATATTTTGATTGTCCGTACCACTCAACAGAGAGAAAATAAAAGTCCAGCTGGAAGAGCTAGGCTGAGCTAATTCTTGTCCAGTGACTTCCACATGAAAGATGGGAAACATGTAAAGAAGATGAACTAGTGTTCACTGAATTAGTTCAGGTACTAGAGCTAATAAGATAGACCTAATCCTATTATCTGGAACATGGAGCTCACGCATACCCACTGCAAGGCAATCTTGCACTGCATGACTGGGGAAAAGCCTGAGGAAATGTTTATTAATTAAATTTCATCATTTCAAGCATGTGAATGTTTGATCTGATCTGCTAATTGTGTACATATGTACACAAAAAATGACAGAAGGTGTCCACTCCATTGATGAAGTGTGTATCGTGGGAGAAGGAAATATTTGAAATCATTATGAGATTGTTTCTAATTTAAACTTTTGCCTTTGCAAACCATCTCGATATGTTAAAATTGATGGATTTTCAGTTTACACTCTTAAAAGGTATATTTACGCTGCCAGGCTGAGAGGAAACATCTCAATGTGGTTAAGGATAAGGTCTGGCATGTTTAAATAGCACTCCATTTTACTAAAATCTTTGTTGTATCTAGCGGTACGCTTTATAAAATGATGCATTTATTTTCCTGTCAAGCTATCCTGCGCTTTAAAGTGTTTGCACAAATTAATTCACTGACATTCTAATGGCAGTGCACCAGGGAAGTCAGTTCTGTTTGTCTGAATGTAGTCCATGCACTCTGAGGCAGGCAGAGCGGAAGAGCCAGGTTTGCAAAATGAGAGTCGTTGCATTGCATTTTTTTAGAAGTGTAAAATCAAAACTGTCGTTGGCTTTGAATTCAGCAAAAGAAATATCTCTGCTTTCCCTGTCCAGTGTTGTAAAGAAGGCCTCTGAAACATCACGATGTGACAAACACACATGTGCTTTGAAGAGCAATATAAGATTATAAATCTGGATTATTTTCTGTGACAGAGATAAGGAAAGAAGTAAACAACCAAAATAAATAGTTCTGTGATCAGTGGGCTCACTAAAGCCTGCTTTTAAACCTTCTCTGGTTCTGGTTCTCAGCGTGTAATAAAGTGTTTTATCTCTCAGGTGGGACACAGAAAGAGTCAGCTCCTTACTGACCTCCTACTCTCACAAATATACGCATCGGGGCACCTACGCTCGAGAGCTGTAACTAAAATTGCCCAGTGAGTACAAAAGCTACTGAGAGTGTATCAAGTTCAGACACTTGCCTGAGCTGCAGGACTGCCTGTGGCTTCTTTCCTTAGGGAAGGATGGGGGCACAAAGGCTTTTCCAGAGCTGCAGGAGGGCCCTGTGGCCAGCAAGTCACCCTCAGGACAAAAGCTCATCTCTCTGCCCGACCAGATTGCCTGTGTAATCTAGACGAGTGGTTTAGTGTGGGATTTCTAGGAGTGTTTTGGTTCCTAAAAGACCAAGGGGTTATCTGCTGGGGTTTTCAAAAGCCTGCAGAGCCCTGAGTTCTGTTGGCTTTGATCTTCAGAAATGAAGTTTGAGCTTAAATGGGATTTTCTGCTTCCACTGACTAATGCCACAGCAAGCGTGGCGCAAAACTGGAGGTGACAGCACCGCTGGGATAAAGTCTAGAAGGATAGGGGAGGCAGACTTCCCTCTGTTGTGTTCATCAGCAGTCATGGCTCCCACAGTGCTGGCTGGGGTTAGACGATGTGATGGTTGCAGTGCCAGTGCATCACTGGAGATGCAGTCTCTTGGGGGTCACAGCATCCTTAGGGAGCTGACTGGGAGGGAAGCCAGCATCAACCACTACCAGGTGGAGGGATGTACAATGACTGATCCTTTAGGCAACCAGTCTTTTAGTCTATATTGCATTCCTATCGTACTTCTAGAGCTTTGGGAAGTTTGCTCAGCGTGTTAACCATCATAACAAACCCTGCTTAGGCTTTTGTCAATACAATAAATATTTGTCTTTCCATTATTACACCATTTCTTTGTTTGTCGTAAGAGACTTCATTAACACAAATAAGCTAGCTTGGCCAGTAAGGTGTTAAGGGGATAACTCATCTGGATTTTCTGTGCTCTGACTTTTATTTCCCTGCGTAAGTACACTGACATTGGCACTGAGCACAGCCAGACAGGTGAACAGACAAGCCTTCACAGCTGAAGGGACCACACTGATCCTCCAGTCTTGTCATCACAGAGGGGAAAGGCAGCAGCCACAAAGCACCAGAAATCCCCCCAGTTTACTGTAAAGGTCGTCCACAATGCATACTCATGGACACAGACCATCTTCAGGGAGAAGTCAGACTGTTCCCCTTTGCACTGAGGAGATGAAGAGCCCTCAGCAAGTCAGCTGCAGTCTTGTCTGCTCACGACAACGTGTCTTCTCATGCAAGGGCGTGCATGTAAATAAACATCAATACACACTTAATGACTATTAATACACACATATATATACTTAGGCAGGAAAACTAACAAGAGCTGTGCCTGCAAAGAGGCTTCCTCAGCATGGGGTTGCTTCTTTAATTCCCCCATGAAGAGTCTTGAGAATTCAGATGTTCTTTTGTGACTTTCTCCAGTGTTTTTAGTGCTCTTTAAGATTTGATTTAGCAGATTCACAGGGTTTGTGCAATGCCAATGCATTCCCTACCTGTTTTCTTTCCAGGAGCTCATCACTCGTTCATCAAATGCCCGATCTATCAGTGTTCTCTGAAGAGACGATGTCAAGGTTACAAGGAAACAGAATAGACTCTCTTCTATTACTGATGAAGTAATGATGCTTTCTGGAGACAAGCAATCTCTTCCAAAAGAAATGCTTTTTCCCTCTTCACAGCTTTTTGGTTTTTTTACATGTGGTATAAGATGATTCATAGCAGCATAGGTAAGTCACAAGTATTTAGCATATCTTGTAGGTATAGTATCTGATCACACCTCTCACAAGCTTATGCGGCAAATACCCAGCACAGAATCCTAAATTGCAATTGCATGGTTTTTTGTTTGGTTGGGGTTTTCTGTTTGTTTGCTTGTTTTTTTCATTTGGTTTTGTGGGTTTTGTTTGTTTTTGTTTTTTAGGTCATGCCTGGGCAAGTTTCTTTAAAATACTAATTTCTGACTTTTCCCCTTTACCCCTATCACCTGAAGACTCTAGGCTCCACTCAGTGTATCAGTGTCTGCTTAAGATGTTTGCAGCTGGCTAGGTATGTACAGAAAAGAGGGCAGAGAACTGTAAATTCCTGTGGAGCCAGATGGGTTTGCAGCTCCTTGGGACACAGCTTATTTCAACTGAATGTTATTATAGTGGCACTTGAAAGCCCTGAGTTGGATAGATGGGCCACCCTGAGAGACCCTCGTGTGCAGCAGAAACGGGTCATTGTCATAGACCTTCTGCTCTAAACAGATAAAAGGGTGGGAGCAAAGTAATCGGGACGAGAAAGGTAAGAATTTCCACTCTGCAGTAAAGGAATTGGTGCTGGTGGTTGCTGAAGATACAACATAAATTAAATGTAAATGCCTCAGGAATTAAATGTAAGGGCCATTGTCCCCCTGTTTTCCCAGGCAGTGGGACTCTGCACTTCAGCAGCTCCACACTCCATGTGGGAAGCAGAAAGAGAAAGCAAAGAGCTCTCATTGTCCTTGACATCGTATCTTTGCTCTTCGCTCCTTGAGTCGCTTCTCCTTTTTTAATCCAGCACTACAGATGTTAGACTGAATCTTTCTTCCCTCCTTGTAATTTTGCCCTCCTACTTCAGGTTAAGTTCCCACCAAATAACTTTGTGCTGCATATCTGCTACTATAGAGATGCTGTCCATGTGGATACTTTGCCACGATGTACAGAATTGATATCCTCTATTTTATTACAGAATATTACAGGCTATGATAACGTGTCTTGCCTTAGCCACCCTGCCTTAGCTCTTGGGATCAGGTGTGTTTGTAAACATCCCTGATCTTCAGTTTATAGCAAAGAATCACAAGGGGAAGAAAAAGCATTCATCTGCAATATCCTAATTTTCTAATAACCATTAACATGTCTGATTCTTTTAGCATTGCAATTTTGCTAATGTTTGTCCTTGCGAGCCAGATTTGCATTTCAGAGCATGGATTTCCCCAGATATACAAAGCATCTCTTTTCCCAGATCAAATCTTATCCTGTAACATAGAGACTAAGCTGCCCCACCAGAGAGTCAAAGCCAATCTATAAAAACCCATGGGAACAGAAAGCAGACCTCCTGGCTGTCAGACGTTGGCTGCATTGATATCTACCTACATTGGGACAGTGGAAATCACAGATCTTTATTGGGAAATTATAGGAAAGTGAAAGGAGTTGGAGAAAATGAACTGCCCAATGTCTACAAGCTTCAGATTGCCTGTTCCCCAGCACCTGATCAGAGATTAACCATTGGGGATGGAAACCTTAATAAAGCAGCATAAAAGCTATTTCCTACCTGCAAACACTACTGGCAAGATTTCCGTTCTAGCTGTAACTTCTGGAGTTTTATTGCTTTCAGGCTCTACCAGTTGAAAAATAATTTCTGTAGCTTGCATTCCTCTCCTTTCACTGTTCTATGAATATGAAAAAGCCATCTATGCTCTTTGTCATGGTACAGTTTTTCACTTTGCTGTAAAGGGTCACATTTCTAGGCAGAGACACATCATGCATACATAACATGGTATTGCAAAGTATGTGGGCAGCTCCTTGTTTTTAGGTACAAACAGAGATTTTGTGCCAAGAATCACGACAGTCCTGTCTGAAAATCATTTAGGAAATTGCGGTGGTAGACATCTGCTAGTGAAACTCAAATGATACCTTCGAGGATGACATCAGAAATGAGCTTTTTCTTCTTTTCTTGTTTTTAGATGGTTAGATAAAACAAGCTGCTTTGAAATCCAGATGACTGATGCTAAACTTATACCAAATATTATGTTGCTGATTACAGTATAAAAGCTATATTGTGATAAGGCAGGGGAAGAGCTGAAGCTTCCAACTACCCAGTCTTTCAGGTAAGCAGCAGGGAGCCAGCAAGGCTTGCTGGGCTTTGAAGAGAAGAAGAGCTGGATACCTGTGTATCTTTGTAGCAAAAGAATTCACTAGGAAGGAGGGAGGGAAGGAAGGAGCTGGAGATCTGGCTGAGGCTGAATGTACCATGAAGAAGGATGCACCTCACCTATTTTTTGAAGGGTTTTAGATCTCTGTTTGCTTTGGCTTAAAGTCGAGCTGTTTTCTCATAGGAAACAGTTCAAAGAAATAAGATTAGAATTGCTGTTCACAGCTGATGTCCAGTGCAGTGCAAAGAGGCAACAGCAGCATGTGCTAACTTTCCATGAGGATCTCTTGGGGAAGATAGACCTTTTAAGAGGGCATTTATGGCCCTATAGATCTTGACCCTGAAGGAGATTTTTAGGCAATACTATATCTAAATAATATTAAAACTATCTTTTCTTACCATGGTATCAGTATATTCTTCCAGCTTTACTTCAGCAACCATCTTGTTATGTTTCAAAAACAGATCTCGCAGGAAATCCTGTAGTAAGGAAAGAGACAAATTTTACTCTTCAGAGTAAATTCAAGAAATAACAGTAAGAAATTCAATCCAAATTTAGGAGGGTTATAAAATTTCACATTCCTGTTTAGTATTAGTGTCTTCAGTTTTACATAAAATATACTTTTTTTTTTTAGTTGATACATAATTTTTCAAATAAATCTGAAAATAACCAAATTTCCCCAGATCAATCATACTGGAATGAGTCACAATTAACTCACAAATTAAGATAAAGAAAACATAAGTCCTACAATACCTGACAACTGAGCTCAAATCAAAATATTTGCATTCAGCAAAATACTAAATGCATAAGTAGATGCTTAAGAAACATGCACTGAGACACCAGTACAGGGTCTGCAGCCCAGGAATGAACTTCTGTGCCTGGCTGGCTCAAAGCATTTGAGGTACAGTTTCTGAAAAGGCTTCTGCCTCTATAGCCTGAGCTTTAAAAAAAAAATCAGTGTTCATAAAATCTGCAATCTCGGGAAGAGATTGTGAAGAAATCCCATTAATAAAACGTGATGGCTTTGGACCTGTTTAGCTGGGAGAGGTACATGCACAAAGCCAAGGTGAGGCAGCACTCAAGGGGCTCCTTGGGTGCTTGGGGTCACTAAGACAAGTGAGGTCACGGGATGAGGCAAGGGGTAAGTGGAACAGCAAGGGCAACAGCAGAGCATCCTCCTTGTAACTGTGCCAGGAGGCTGGAGGGTCCCCAGACCTTAAACTTATCCTGAACAAACTAGAAACGCCATTTACGAATCACACAAAAAGACAACATATGGGTAAAGCTGAAGGAAAGGCTCCCATTGATGTCAGCGAGCTGTAGATCAAGCCCAAAGAGACTTGTTAGAGTAACTTACTTTGAGCTCACCAGCTGAAATAAATCCACTGCTATCAGCATCGTAATTGCGCCAGATCTGAATGGGGATAGATTGACATGACCACGTAAATATTGCAGTTAGTCATCTGCTTGGGTGGCAGAGCATAAAGATTCAAATCAGGACTTCCATAATAAGCAAGCTGTTGCATTATCCAATATGCAATTAATTGTAGATGAAACAAAATAAACTTTCCACACAATAGCTTTTATTCTTACTTGGATGCTGTACATGTGACATGCTGCTATCATGTACTTAATGCAGACACACTGTCTGTAAAAGTAAGAAACGACTAAGAATATGCTCTGCACTTCTTACCTAATTTGAACATGCAGCTTCTTTCATTGCCCTGAGTCAAAGTCAAGGCCATAAACAACTGGCCATTGATCTGCAGAAGCCTCCAGTTTGGATGTGGAACAGAAGTAACTGCACGCAGTCTTGGAAAAATGGAAATTCTGTGCTCAGACACTTACAGGCAGAGACTGGAGGGAGACTGGGCAACGTTAAGGACTTGTGCTCCTCATCTAGACAACCTTATGGAGATTTCTACTGCATGTCCTGCCAGGCTACTACTTCAGGACAAAATGATGCTTCAAATATGCCTGGTCTGTCCTTTCAGTCTATGCTGTGTTTTATAGAACCAACAGGGCTGAATTTATCAGTTGGTAGGTACTACCGTAAAGTTTTGTCTCTGGTGGCACTACTGATAGGTGGCTTAGAGCATCTTCAAAGGTTAATGAACTCCAAGTGCCCTTGGTCCAGTCCCAGTTACCACATCTCTGTTTTGCTGGCGTAAATAGTCTACCACCTTCTCTACCTGAACAGGTCAGAACGTATTTTACTTCCACAATACCCATATATTTCCCAAGCTATGCTTCATGGAGGGTAGAAGTTGAAATATTGAAGAAGCAGTTGGTGTGCAAAGGGAAGAGGCAATGAGAAGATACAGACCCGCATGAATTCCACACTGTTGTCCAAGGGAGTTTCCCGTCGAAAAAGCAGCAGAAAGTTCTCATCATCCGGCAAGATCATATTTGCAAGCTGGGAAAAAAAAAAACAAAAACACAAAAACCACACATAAACCAAACCCCAAACAAACCCAAACCATGAAAGTAAAAAAAAATTAAAATAAATAAAAGGAAAAAAATTGCGTGGCAGCTGACCCAGTATGGGAAATATAAGTTGGGCTTGTTGTTGCCTTGGAAATAAAATCCAGACCAAGAGATCTGGTTAATGTAGTACTCCATGACTCACCTCCTCCCCACCCACACTCTCCCTTCCATATCTCCCAAGTTTGCTATAGGTCCTAATCATAGAATGGTTTATTTAGGAGGGGACCTTTAAAGTTCATCTAGTCCAACATCCTTGCAATGAGCAGGGACACGTTTAACTAGATTGGGTTGCTCAAAGCCCCGTCCAAACTGAACTGGAATGCATCTACCACATCTCTGGGCAACCTGCTCCAGCATTTCACCACCCTTATTGTAAAAAATATCTTCCTTATATCTAGTTTGAACCTACCCTCTTTGATTTAAAAGCATTACTCCTAGGGCTACAGGCTCAACTAAAAAGTCTGTCCTAAGTTTATCCTTCTATAAAAGAAATCCTGGGCTGGGGTTGGGGTGAGATACCTCTTGGATTTGCAAGCGTCCATCTGTGGTGACGTGGTAGGCAGACATGAACTGCTCCTTCATCCTCTGAACTTTTTCTTCTGTGATGGTGTTCTGCAATGGGGAAAACAGCATGTGCATGAAAATTGCTGAGGGCACTGGAAGAGTCTCCTGGAGGAAATCTTTCCTCATTCACAGATAACCACCAGGATCACTGCATCCTTACAGTTGAGGATAATATTTCTAAAAGCCCACAAATACCACCATGGATGAGTTTTTTTTTAAATGAATCCTATGCATAGCTGTGTAGCAGCTAAGCTTTCAGTTGGATAGCCAGTATTTGGAGACCCCAAAAGATTTCAGTGACAACTGCTTTTTTAGTCAGCTGTTCACACTCTGTCACTGGGGTTTGGTTTCGCTTGAACGTGTGTCACAGTGGTTTCCACGCTGCTCATTTTCAACTTGTGCTTTTGTATCTTTATCCTTGAACTACATCTCTACAGTTCATTATATCACCAGCCTTGAAAGGTGTCAGTGGAGCTAGATTGTTGCTTCTTATTGCCTGTCAACTGGTTGAAGACCTGGCACCAAGCCCTGTCAGTGTTTCTGGGTTAATAACATGGATTTTCAGGCTGTTTGCAAACCCTTTGCATCTTCTCAACCCCATAATCAATTTATACATAGTAAGGAGTTGTCAGGACTTGTCAGGTTATATATTTTGATAGGCATCACTGTGACAGATGAAATACAGCCCTTAGGTTCACCAGGAATGATTTCTTTTTGTTAGCAGTAACCATTAGGGTATCTGGTCTGACTGGGCTACACAAAGTACGATTGCCCCACCCTGGGGAAAGGCTTTAGGTCAGATGAGCTTTATGGCTGGGTTGGGAAGCTCGCTTAGTTAATCTCACCCGAGCAATTAATCAAGTTCAAAATTACCCTCTGCACCCACACAGAACAGGTCCTGGCTCTTCTCCCATTCCAGAGGAGGAGGATAACCCAGATGGGCTTTTGTCACTTTTCTTCCCAGTTCCTGAAGAAAGGCCCTTCGAAGGTTTTATCATCTCTATGTCCAGATAGACTTACCACGATAGCTGTGTATTCCTGTGTCTTCTAACCCAGTTTCTCACTGTTTCAGCTACTACTGCAGGCCCATCAGCTTGTACAATCCCTTTCTTAATACCATGACTCAGGACTATGAGTGACTTTCTCAAACTCAGTGCATGGGTCAGTGCAGCCTGCCTGGCTGTTCAGAGGCTAAGCAAGTAAAACCCCACCTTAGGAAGTGACAAAGCTGCTCTGTTAAGGCAGAGGGAACAGTGGGTGTCCACGCTCTGTATGGTGCCCTGGACGCATCATGTCCAGGCTTCAGATAATTCACTGCTTTAGGTTCTCCTTCAGGCCATGATTCTGCAAAGCATAAACTGGAGCAGCAAGTGTGCTGTTCTGCAGAAAGTTGCACAGGGCAGAAGGAGATCTTTCTGTGTTTGTCACCTCTAAGCAGACTAATAAGGCCTAGCTGCACATGCAGCCACTGCAGCTCACGTTCTCATACCAGACTGGAAACAGAGCATGCTTCACAACCCAAAACTTCCTTGGCCATACCCACATTCAGTAGCAGCCAGGTGATGATGGCAATTTCCAGCTCTCTCAAGCAGTACTGCTGTAGAGCCTTTGCTCAGCAGCAGCCACAGCCAGTGACACAGATGTAGAGACACACTAGGATGTCACAGATGAGGTAAGCAAAAAGAAAAGGAGATATCTTTGGCTTAGGCTCGTTAAGCTAAGGTCTATCTTTACAACCACTTTGTCACCACCTTTCCCCATGTGTTTAGATGTGACTGCTATTTCCCCAAACACTCAATTTGCTGCTAATAATAGCAGAAAAAAGCTATCTGTAGGTGGATGGATAGGCGGCTAGTATGAGTGATCATTTATAATTTAATTTACTTTCACCTTACTTCAGAGAGAACTCAGAGCTTATGAGCACTTAACCGCACAAAGTCATTATGGGCTTATAGAGAAATCTTTAATAGCACTGTCAGTGCAGAGGATCCTACACTGAAATAAAGGGGGAAAGAGTTGATTTGTTTTGATTTATAAAAGTCAAGTCAAAATAACCAAGAGGGACCTCTGCTTAGAACAAGTGAAACTCTTTCATCTCACCACTGTCTAAAATAATACAAGACTAGGATGTGCCAGATGATGAAAAGTTTGGGAATCTTGGAGTGGGAATGGGAGGATAGAGGCATCCACATGCATCTTTGTAGGGCAGGTGGGGTGCATCCTCTGGGGCACATCCTTGGGGTACAATGCCAATGACTAACAGCTACCAGTTAGGAGATGAAACACCCAGTAGAGACCTCACAGATACGTGCCCAGGGTGTCAGTCCCTCTCCTAGGGCCAGCCATTGTCCCTGAGCAGGTCCCAGGGCTGCAGTATACTCCATCACCACGCTGGTCACCAGCAAGCCCTGCAGGCTTCCTGGCTGGGCACCCATACTCCTAACCCGGGTGGTGCTCAGTGCTGCTCCCCCCCAGTGCAGGCACTGGGGGAACAGCACACCAGGGAACAGGCACATACAGTTTTCTCTCCCCTTGGCACTGTAACTTGCCCTCGTGCTATTTAAATTGCCTTCTGATGGCACCATGATGCTTTCAGACAATTCCCGGGAGTTAGGCAAGCCTATCAGTTGCTGACTTCAATAGGCTTGTGAAGTAGTCTGAAATCATCCTCCTCTATGCCCAGTAGGATAAGTTATTTCTGAAACGATAATCATAGCTGAGATTTGAAAAGCGTGTTGAGGAGTGCAAACTAGTAATTTTTTAAAGAAAGCTTATTGCTCAACTTCATGTCAACCATTAACTACTTCATTGAGCTTCATGTGACAGGAACATTGTTATCTACATAAAAAAAGGACTGCCTCCTTTTGTTTTTATTTTTTACTGATTTAAACTATGGGATACATCAAGTAAGTACCCAAAATACTTGCAATATTTACATGGCTCCCAACAGCTTTTAGTCCAAGGGGTTACACTACAGTGGATTTTTCAAATTGGTCAATCTCTCTGTTTATAAGTGTTCTACTTATGAAACACAACTGGTAATGGAGCTACTAAAATCCAAACTTTACTCCCAAAGAATAAAAGTGATATAAAAGATACTGCAAAAACTGTCTTTCCCAAGGTGTGTGCTCAAGGTAAAATTACTTATATGGTACAAGTTTTTATACCAAGAATGGTAGACCTTGGTTTATGACCACTGTATTGCAAAGATGACCTTTATGTTTGCCACAAAAACCCAACCCCAGAAGATTTAAAAAAAATAAAATAAAAATCAAATAAGCCATGCCACTTCCAAGCAGAAACCAAGTTTGGGAGACCTGGTTTCCAGGATTGACGCACTCGTGATGCAGATCTGCAGCTTGCTCTGATTGCCTTTCCATTCAGAAAACATTTAAAACATTGGAAAAAAACCTGGCGTGTAATCTGCATAATTTGTTCCCCTTGTCCAAGCCAGGACATGAACTGCAGACTCCTGATGTATGCTGACTGTGTAATCTGATTTTGGAGGGCTGCAGCCTGCAGTGGGGCAGCCTGGGGAGGCTGCAGGGCAGAGTCGGGACAGTGGGGCAGATGTCTGGAGTTGCCAATCCTTCCCTGAAGGCCTGGGGAGCAAGTTCAATTTTCTGGCTTGTTTAGATTTTGTTCATCTATGGTTTTGCCTCCAAACCAGGGCTGCAGCATTGCTGCAGCAAGGCAGATACACTGGGAAGCTTGTGAGTGGTTCATCAGGAGCTTCATGCCTAAATAAGAGCATGCTCTAGAAACAGAGGGAGAAAAATACTTGGGCAAAAGTACTGTCTATGCAATATTCCAAGATTTATGGAGCCAAAGGAGGTTTTTACTAGCTAAAGATGTTGTCCCTGGTATTATTTTTACTGGTCCAATGCCCTGGGAGGCCTAGGAAGGTTTCAGGAGGGGGTACCCCAGCTGGGACTCCGAGCTCTGCTCAGAAGAAAGATGGACAGAGACAAATAGCAAGCAAAGTCAGTCAGCAGGGAAATAAAGAGAGACAATATGGGAACTATTAACTTTTTTTAAAGCCTTTTAGATATAGCAGCCAATTACAGTCACGTAACTATGTTGTGCTGGTGGTTTTTTTCACTACTCTTGGTGGTTTCTACAGCCAAGATTCAGATATTTCTAAAAGGGACAAAATAATTATTCACAGGTAAGAAACTACAATTGAGAGAGTTTCTGCAGGCATGGCTTGGGCAGGGGATCCACCAGCCAGCTGGTGGTGTGAGAGGACATCTCCCAACCAGCACTGGGGCCGGGGCCAAGCTGGGATGCCGGGGCAATGAGAGGCTGCACCGCAGGGTACAGGGACCCCCTGGCTGCCTTGGCAACCCTGTGATGAGGTTGCTGAGGAGAGGCCAAAGAGAAAAGCTTGGCAACTCGCTGGTCAGGAGGCCTACTATTTAAATTTCCCTTTGGGCTTCTACAAATATTTCTTTACCTCCCAGGTTGGTGCAAGTCCTGTGATAGAGGAACAAAGATCGGGAGCCGGAGAATAAGAAGAGGGGACCTGCAGCCAGGTGCATGCACGGAGGGGGCTGTGCGGCATTTACATGGAAACACGGGTGCTGCGCCGAGTCCTGTGGCCACCCTCTTCCCCGAGAAGTTTGCTTTTGATCCTTCCTTTAATTATTAACTTGCTTTTCAACTACAGATTGCAACAAGCAGGAAAGCCTTAAAAGCCAAATATGCTTTTCTTTCAAATGCCTCAGGCTTACGCTCCATTTATTCCAGCACTATGAATTACAGAGGGAGCAATAAAAAGAAAAATACACCATCTTTCTGCTCAGGAAAGCAACTGTACAAATAGCATGGTACAAATTCATGCCTCTTGCCTCTGTGAGCTGGGATGGGGGAAATGGCTTCACAGCAAGTAAACGGCTGTGGCTGCACACAGCTTTTTTCATCAGGGGTAATGCTGTCTTCACTACATTGCCTGTCTCGAGCAGCAGATCCCTCCCCAGATTCAAATGTTTGTGACTGTTCACTACTTGGGCTAAAATGCTGCACGCTTGTTAGCAGCTAAATAAAATTTCCCTTTTGTGAACGTTTAAATGAATGCTGTCACATCCTTTCTGGCACCTGTCTGCATGGGGAGGCCTTTCTTGTCACTCCTTGTTTTCCCTGCTGTATGCACTGCCCTGAGTTTCTGGAGGAGAATTTAATCAAGAGGTAGCAGCACTAATTGACAGAAGAGCAGAGTTTCCCCTGAATTGCTGCATACTTAAAGCAGAAAGAGCTATAGAGATGCTCACATTTAACAACAATCAACACTATAATGAAGAGGATTCCCTGCCACAGTCTGAAAAACATGCCTGAACTAGGACCTGCCTCCAGTTTTGCTCAGGCTTGGGCTGAGGAAGAGTGTGGTTGCTTGGGGAGCAACCGCTTGGCAAGAAACGGTCCTGCAGCAGAAGTAAACTCTTAACAATGTCTTACTGAGGCTCATTTAAAGGAAAAAAACTCCAACTCTCTGATAATTTCCATGAAATACAATCTTCCTTGGACTATAAGATGACGGGAGCTAGCCTGGAATGGAGAGATGCTTTAACCCTTTTTCAGATTGCTTTGTATAAGTTGTAAAGCTTCATCTGCCCTGGTTCCTCACAGGTTGGATGTTGTATGGTTTCCAAGACCTGCTGCATGTTCTCACTGTCTAGTCAAGTAAGAAATCCTTGACCATGAGTAGAAGACCATGTCACTTTTGTTCTTATAAAAGCACACAGTTTAAAATATTGCTGTGGATTTGTTCATACATTTGTCAGGGTTAAATGAGTAAATTTCTTACTATGGATGCTCTTCCACAGAGTTTTGCAGAGAAAAGCTTCTATGCTTCAAGTTGCCATAACAAATGAATTTTCTGCTTTCTCCTTTCCATGTCCAGTCTTTGTCTTCCCTTTTGTGAAAACCCTTTAGAAATATTTAGCATCACAAAGGTAATCTGTTTTTAAATGCTGTTTGTAATAACGGAGAGGACATGCTCGCATCTTTTTTTAAAATCTCCACAGCATTTATTTTCTTTGTCATGGCTGGTTATGACTCTTTGGAAACCTGGCTGTAATCTATCTTCTTTGTTAACTCATTCCTTTTATATCATCACACTTTTTGCCTCATGCTGTCTAATTAGATTTTTGCTCCTTAAGGGATCCATGTGCTTGGCAGCAGCTTGCCTTGATGAAAACACAACTATAAGTCATTTGTTTTGGGGGCTAAAAAGCATGGAGCACTGTGGAGCCTTTCCTACTTGATGAAAGAGGATGTCTCATTTAGTTCCTGCTGATTGAGCCAGTCTTGTCATAAATTGAATTTTTTTTCCTTCTTGACATGATTTTTGGAAGCAAGCCACTATATTGATAAGGGTATAAAAAGCAAGAAGAAACTAAATGTAAGTGACTATTATAGCCTGTTTCTTGAAAAAAAAAGATGAGGCTTATCTGAAAATGCTGGCTTGAGCACATGTTTCTCCTAACAACATTGCAGCCAAATTTGATAGAAGGGTAAAGGGTCCCAGAGATATCAAGTTCCTACAAGATCTATGAAAATAAATTATGTCTGCCAAGAAGGCTAGTTGGAAAACAAACTCAACAACTATTACCATGCCAAAAGCCACACACTACAGGCAGGAGGCCAGCAAAGACCAGATGAGATATCAATAACGTACACTGTAACCTTAGAAGAAGAAGAACCTCTTTTTGGCCAAACATTTCTTTAAATCCTGTAGCATAAAAAAAACGAAGCACATGAATGATTTAGCATCACCCATGCAGTTGTACGTTGGATTGCCTGCCTTAGCATGGGATTTCACCCTGCAGCTCCTGGGCCTCTTTCTCGCTTGGGCCCGTCTTGCTTACTTAACTGCAGTGCTATCACTCGAGAATTTGGCTCTGTATTTTGGTTAGGATTTACTGTAACCCTGCATGCTACAATAGATGAGTGCTTAGCCTGTTATCCTGTGTTGTGTTTTGGTTCTTTTTTAGCTCTCATCAGCATATATGTGGGAAATGTTTTTTCACATGGAAGACACCAGCATCCAACAAAGCCTATTACAGCCTTCGCTGTGCCATCACAGTTTTGTGGTTAGGCTTTGGACAGGTTCTTTGTTCTGCCCTTTCCACTTGGCTGAAAGTTTTTGCCTTTGGGCAATGAAAACACATCATGTCTGCATTTTCCCATAGACGTCAACATGGTTGCATTTAGAAATACTTCTGGGCGCTTGCCTTGCCCTGCCTTCATATGCAGGAACTGGAATAGGAACTGCTCAGGCTAATCAGGACTAACAAAACCACAACTAAAGAAATAACTGTATTTGTCAATAATCAGAATCCTACAATGGTTTGGGTTGGAAGGGACCTTAAAGACCACATAGTTCCAGCCCCCCTGACATGAACAGGGACACCTTAATTTAGATCAGGTTGCTCAAAGACTCATCCAACCTGGCCTTGAACATTTGCAGGGAGGGAGCATCCATAACTTCTCTGGACAACCTGTTCCAGTACCTCACCATCCTCATTGTAAAGAATTTATCCCTTATATGTAAATAATTAGGATTGACTCGGGCTTTAGATTTCTGAATTAGTCTCAAGGATGATGCAAGATGAATGCTTTCTGATAAGGGTCTTCTTGCCGTTGACCTGCTGGTCAACAAAGCCCTGGTCTGTGATCCTGGGTCTCTTGGGGTGGTAAAACGTAGGGGAAGTCTGCTTTGGATAGCTTTGAGGCTGGATGATATTTTGGCCGTTAAACTTTGTTTGAATGACTATCTGCTACCTTCCTGACCACACTAAATCAAACGCATAGTTTAGATGGACAATACATCAAGGTAAGGCGCAAGGTAAGGACAAAGTGCAAGAGTAGCAGGAGGCCACTCATCTTCTTTGGAAACAAAAAGCAAAGGCAAATCTTTTATGACTCTTCAGGATGAGGTCCTGAAGATTAACGTCAGTACTTTCCAGTCATAACTATCCACATGGTTTAAAGGCAGGGGGATTATAGCAAGGCTAATACTTGTCTTGCCTGATAAAATTTACACTTCAAAAATTTTTACACATGGTCTCTTACACACTTAGAGTGAGGTGAGGGCAATGAAATTTTATCTGAAAGTCTTCTGTCTAATTTAGTATAATTTAAGCACAGTGAAACACCTTTCTGTAAAAGCCCTGCAAGCATAATGGCAATGTTCTGTTCCCTCCGTATCTGCCCAGACATTGTCAGTTGTATGGAATCTTTTAATATTCCAAACCCAAAATGTATAGCCATTCATCTATAAAACTCTTTTTGTCTAATTATTATAAGAATATAGATAGAGCTTCATTAAAACTATAGCCAAGAGCAAGCAGGAAAGATCCTAAAGGATCTCTATACACAAAGAAATATGTACAGCAATGTAAGAGAGAAAGGCAGGGACTTTAGATCCTGTTCCAATAAAATTACTTCTTCAGTGCTGAAGGAGACTGTCCTTTTCACTAAATTTTCACCTCAATATAAAAATCTGTTAGAAAATGCATGGAGAGGTGCCCATAATGTAGAAGAAAATGGTTTATGAGCGAGCAGAAGAGCACACAGGCAGCTCACAGCAGCCACGTTGCAGCTGGTTGGAAAGTGGAGGCTCAAACGGTTACAAAGAAGCCACAGGAGTAATAATGGCAGCAGATGGATAATGCCAGCAGTTTACAAACCTATGCTGGTGTGTGGCTGAATTATCCTTCATTATGTCTCATGTTCTTCAAACAAGCCAAACCACAGAAACCCCTTCAGCTGATGGAAATTTTATATAAATTTCAGTGTCATAAATCACTGAGGTCTCATGGTTGTGTAACACGCACCCAAAAATCAAAGGCATTTTCTTAGAAACAGAACAAAACAGAATAAGAGAGAAGTGAGAGGAGAGATGAGAAGAAAAGAGACCAGGAGACGAGACGAGACGAGACGAGACGAGAGAGTAGAGAAGGAGTAGAGAACTATTTCAGTTGGAAGGGACTTACAATGATCATCTAGTCCAACTGCCTGACCACTTCAGGACTGACCAAAAATTAAAGCGTGTTATTAAGGGCATTGTCCAAATGCCCATTGCTGGAGGAGGAGAAAAATGAAAGTTGCATCTGGGATTTGGATTGATTTATTGTAAGTCTACCTTTGTGGCAAAGTTTTCCCTTCCCCCCGCCCCCAAAATTCTTGGTGGTTCAATGAAAGATGATGATTTAGCCTCCCTCGCTGGATGGTATTTCACGTTTTCTTCCCCACTCAGAGCCACCAAGAAAGAGCTGTGTCTCACAGCTTCCCAATGGGCTCCCTTTTGCATTGTTTTCCCAGCTGCTCCCATCCCCTGGCATTTAGTGTCAGCTGGGGATGCTGCAGAGTAGCTGGGAGGAAAAACAGAGCTGAAGGACTACAGTGGTCATTAAGAAAAATAACAGCTTAGAGAGCGCAGGCTGAAATAATATAATTATGAAGCCGTTCGCTATTCAGGCAGAGACAACTTCCAGTGCTGATAACATTATTTATCACTTGTATAGCACTTCAGACACAGTCACTAATTAATCCTTGTGACACATGTTAAAGTTATGCCAGTGTATTACTGTCTCCCCCTTTTATTGTGCAAGGAAAGAGAGACATTAAGAACCCAAAGAAGTAAAGGTCAAAACGAGCACTAAAGCAGAGAGATGCTCAGTCCCAACTCACTGCTTGTATCACAAAGGACACTTTCTTTCTGCGAGATGGTGAAAAACAGTGCAAAGGGAATCCTTTACCTCTCCTACTGTAACCACAAGCCTGTACAACATAAATCATGTGAAAAAGAGAAGAATGGCTCAATATTGTTATGCATATAACATATGCATAACATAATGTACTAATTGTACAAAGGTAGCAGAGACTTTTGCTTAATCCAGAGTTACAGGTGATCCCCATACCTAGGAGTGCCTGTCAGGGGATGGCTCTCAGCCTCCCATGGCAAAGCTCTCCTTGGGTTTCTGCCACCAAGGCAGACTACTCTGCCTGCTGCCTGCTGGATGGGAGACCATTTTGTCCCTACACAACCATGAGGGACCCCATGAAGGACCAAAACCAGACTGCTGGCAAAGAGGAACAAAGCAACACATCATCTTATCAGTCAGGGTAATATTACTTGAGCAGAAATGCTGCCAAAAATAAGCAAGAAAAGCAAAAAATAATAGGGGAGATAAACCAAAAGCACACGTGAATTTGTTTGAGCACCCTGGTAGTGAGCACTGTCCTCCAGAATTACCTTATTTCATCTAGGAGAGGGAGTTGGTTCATTTCTTCATTCAATTTGTGTTAACTTTTTCTGTTAATGGCTAGGTGAGGGTGCTGGTTTAAGGTACAACACCCTCATTTTGCATGTTCTCTGTGCTGATGCCTAACACAGTATAACAGAGTTCACACTGATATCAGCAAAACCACAAAGACTGCTGTAACACACCAGGATTGCAAGCCAACTCGTGTGATGCTGCTTCCAAAATCTCATGCAAGTGATGTGCAAGGGCATCTATGGGCTAGAGTGGGGCTGGAAGTTTCCTCTTGACCTTTCATCAGTAGAAAGCTGCCTGCAGCATGAGATCCCCAGCTAGACCTCAATTTTATCACCAGCTATGGCTCGCTCCAGAGAGTCCCACTTGGAAGTCCCTTGCTTCAGTGATCTGTTGCAGGATTGAGCTCTGTGGCTTCATTTTAAGCCTTTCCTTCAACATCTCACATTTGATGTCACTGGGTTCACTGGAGTGTGCTTTGCACTGGTGTTGCACTACCCCAAAACTAGCAGCTCCCAATTTCATCTGTTGTTCCTGAGTAAATGATCATGAGCTTTTCAATTTGTCTTAAAACCAGTTTTTCTGTGTCTCTAACACTTACATTTATAATTTATACACAATTTATAATGCTTATTGTTGAATCTTTTCTAATTTGCTTTAAAGCCTTTTTATATGCCTATGTGTTCATCTAACCACCATGCTCTGGAGAGACATTTCTGCAGAAACTACCAATATTTCAATACAAATTTACTTGCAAATCCAATAAAAACATTCTTGAAAAATTATTCACAGCTACTATTTTATTTTTTTTGCTGTAGCCCCAAAGATTCAAGAATCCTAACTGGCTTGTAAGTATAATTCTGATTTTACACTTGATACTCATGAATTTATGCCTTTTACCACCTACCTTTTCCCTTTTTGTTAATTACTTTTTGCTTAAAGGAATTGTTTCGTCTCTGGGTTTTGGCAGACCTCTCCTTCCATTTGGATCATTACTCTTTTTCTCTTTCTGGCTGAGCGCACACTGAGTAGCAAAAATATTAATCCCATCATTAGAATATATTCTTTAGGTACTTGTGAGCAGCTGACTTGAGTGGCAGGATTTCTCCACTGATGGCAACAGTCAAAGGCAACGTATCACCTGGAACTAAGGAAACCAGCCCCTGCAAATTGTTGCGCAACTTGTAGTAGAACAGAGATGCAGAGTGGGAGAAATGCTGCCAAAAACAGGAAAAGAAACCAGGGGAGAAACCCAGAAACCCTTGAGAGATGGGTGTTGACCTTACAAGCAAAAGAATTGAGTGCTGTTTGGCTCCTTACCATTTTGGGCAATACAGACATATGCCTTCTTCCTAAGCACCATTTAAAATGAATGGCAGTATATTTGTTAAAAATTGATCTTGTAGTCACTTGAATAAACCATTACTGTTGTCCTCACCCTCACCCTGCCAGGCTGCGTCCTGGCGCTTTTCCATTTGTTTTTATTCAAAGGCAGTAAATTACTTTCTCTCCACGCTTCCAACCACCCCCTTCAGCTAGTGCCAACTTCAGCCTCACCTTGACAGCAGCTGTTGGACTGAAAACAACTGATCAAACTTCTCAGGTGATTGCACTTGTCATACCTGCTTAAATGCCACCTTGTTGCCAAGAGAAAAGCTTTTTCCCTCAGGGATTGCCGAGGAAGCTTGCAACCAGAGAACAACGAATACAAACCATCTCTCCCTGTAACGACCTTTTTGCTTGGACTTGATGCACAACTAAAGCAACGCAGTACTTACCTCTGGTCCCAGTTTCTCCAGAAGATGATGAAAAAAACTGTCAAGCTCTTTCCCTTCTATGTAACCATTGTCTGAGAAAAAAAAAAAAAAAGTTAAACATTAAAAATCAGGCGGCACTTCCTGAGCCCTGGGAGCCGTGCCATGGGCTGCGTGCAGGGAGCCCAAGGCGGCACAGTCGGGGTCTCAGCTGGGGGCCCTGCCTGCCCCCTTGGAGAGGTTGCTACTCAATTTGATCAGTTCATGCCTGCTCAGGTCCCGAGCACAGCGCTGTGGAGCACCCTGGGGAGTTTGCCTTACAGAAAACTCTCCGGGAAAAAAACAAGTTACAAACTGGGACCGCAAGAGGGAACAGCAGAAGGACCGGGGAGGTGATGAAAGGGAAAAAAACTTTGGAGTGAAAAAGGAGATTTTCAGATCTGATATTAGGGCATGAGGAGGAGGAAATGGGGGGCTCTGAAACACCTGTGGAACCCCACAGCAGTGAAGCTTGGTCACACCAGTGGGCACCGACTCGTGCAGGCACCCATCCACACGCGCAACAGCCCAGGCACCCCACACTGCACCCACCCACGTGTGCATCCAGACGGGCCCCCCCTCCAGACCGTCGCCCTTCCCTTCACGGGGCACCCTCCCAGACGAGCACCCGTCCACACAGCACCCATCCGCGCGGGGCACCCTCTGAGCTGCACTCACCGAGACGGGCACCCACCCGCCCCGCGGAGACCCCCGCGTGGGGCCCCTCAGGCGCGTCCATCCCCCCTCCTCGTCGGCCCCCACTTGCCGTCGGCGTCGAACCTCCGCCATGCTCCGAGGAAGGCGGCGGCGTCGAGGTGCCCCGCGGCGCCGCTCTCCATGGTGCTGCCGGAGGCGCCCGCCCCGCGCAGCCCCCGCGCAGTCCCCGCGCAGGCTCTGCCCGCGGCCCGCCGCCGGCTCGGGCTTTGAGGGCGGCGGCCCCGCCCCGGGGCGGCCCCGCGGGGGGGCGCGGAGAGGGGGGCAGTGCCCCCTAAGCGTGAGGCGCGGCCCCGCCGGCACCGACCCGCGTAACCCGCGCTGTCTGCCGCAGCTCCGCCGGCCCCGCAGCCGCCTGGCTGCCCGGAGCGAGGGCCGTGTCTAAATCGGGGTGTGCTTGGGCACGGGGTTGGGTGGGATGGACCTCAGCCTTCTCGGTATCAATGCAGGCTGGGGGATGAAGGGACTGAGAGCAGTCCTGAAGAGAACTTTGGGGTGCTGGTGGACGAAAAGCTGGATGTGACCCAACTGTATCCAGAGCTGCATCAAAGGAAGCATGGCCAGCAGTGTGAGGGAGGGGATTCTGCCCCTCTACTCTGCTCTGGTGAGACCGCACCTGGAGCACTGTGTCCAGCTCCGGAGTTGCCCTGAGAGGTGGTAGGTACTTCATCCCCAGAGCCATTTAAGGTCAGGTTGGTTTAGGCTTTGAGCAACCTGCTCTAGTTGCAGATGTCCCTGCTCACTGCAGGGGGGTTGGATTGGTTGACCCTTAAAGGTCCCTTCCAACCCAAAGTGTTCTATGATTCTGCAACCCTGTAGCCACTGCTTCGAAAGAGCCACTTAGCCCTTGCAGACAAACCTTTAAAATTTCAACACTCCCCAGATGAAGACAAAAGTGCTTGAGGGAAGCATAAGCCTTCAGACAAGTGGTGTTTAGGAGGAAAAAAACCCTGTTTGCTAGAACTTCTTACCTTCCTCCTCAGTTAATGAAAATGAAGCAGCAGTGGGCAGGCATCTCTTCCCTTCTTGTCCCTCCCATCCGTCAGGAGGGTTTCCCCCACAGGAATGAAAAGCCACAGAATGAAGGCAGATGGAAATCCACACCCTCTTCCTCCTGTAATACTAATCCAAAGAAGAAACCTTCGGGTTAGAGGTCTCAGTGCCGTTAGAGAAAGGCTGACTTCTATGCTCAGGATGGTCCTGATAGGGACTGTGTATAATTTGAATGTCACCTGTATTTTCATCTGCAGTGATTTTGTGGACCTGAGACTGGGGTCTGTCTTTGTGTGTGCTCCCAGAATCATTTCTAGTAACTTCATTATCTCCTTTCAGCTCCCTTACAGGTAGTTTTCTTCCAGGTTGTTTCTGATACAGAGTATGCATTTAGATTTTATGCAAATACTGGTTGCTTTAAAAAGGCTCTCAGAAGCACAGCAGAAAAGGCTTTTAAAAAGTCTTATAATGTTTGCCCTGAGCAGGCTCCTATTTGATCTGAAAAAAAACCCCAATGCTGAAAAGCTAGAAGTTGTATTTTACTCAGGAAATATCAGGTCTGCATGTTGGATTCTTCTGGAGAAGTCACAACAGCGATATCCAACTTTTCCAGTGTGCAAAGGAAAAGGAGACGCCATGGAGTTGATGCCTTTAAGCAGCAGCGTGTGAGTGGCTCCCTGGGGCACAGGGGATCCCTGGTCAGCAGCCCAGGGTCACCTTCAGACTCCAGAAAAACTAGCATCAAGATGGTAACACAATGGCAAGGCTGAAAGCAACCCCTGGGTCCCATGAGTGTGCTCAGCGTAATGACACACAGGGAAGTCTGAATTTTAGGGGACACCTGAACAAGTCCCCTGCTGACATGATCAGTTGCTTCACAGGCCTCACTGCCAAAGGGCATTTCTGGCCCTTGAGGATCTGGGTGATGTCTCCCTCACAGAACCCTTCCTGCAGCCCCTTCTCCCTAGAGCTTCCCACCATGTGTCCCTGGCAGTGGTAGGCCCCTGGGAGCTGCCTAAGCTTCTGAATGGGATGAGGTCACCTGGCACTGCTCCGTGGAACAGTTGGGGCATGAAGGCCACTTTCTGGCCCCATGTATCTCCCCAGCACCCAGAGCCCATCTGCCCAGACAGGGACAACCCTGATCCAGGTTTTTAGCAAAGGGCTGCCCACCAGTTTCTAGCAAGGTTTGTAGCCTGGTTTTGGAAAGCATCACCATGGCTGATACCAACAAGGGCCCTTGGTAGTATGATCACAGTAACTAGTTTCTTAAGTACTCTTAACAAAACTAACTTCAGAGGAAATACTAGCCCTGCTTCGAAACCCCTGGAAGGGGAAGCACCCTGATATTCAACAGGGCCAGAGACAGTGAAATTTTATGGGAACTGATGCAAAACTCAGGCCACTGAGAAGAGCTGCTCACAACTGGTTCTCCCCTGTGTCCTCACAGGAGGATGAGCAGGCGAGAAGCATCATCTTATTTAAACTGCCACTACTTATTCAGGACCTCACAGAACCTCAGTGAAACCAGGTCCGAGTTGGAGATAAAAAAGGACCTTAAAGCTTAATGAGCTCACACAAAACCTCATCATTACCTGTGCATGAGTGTGTGGATGATACATGTCCCTCTGAGCACTGCTGTCCTCCCAGGCACCACCAGTGCCATCTGTCTGCCCCAGCAGAGAGAGGCTTTGCTTTCACACAGCAGCAGAGCTTGCTTGCAAAGGGGAAAAATGGGAGCAGAGATGATGGCCTCCTCTTTGCACCAGCCATGCCTTTGCTCCTCCCCAAAACCCTCCATCAATACACCCTACAGATATAGGGGCCACCCCACAGACACACAGCTTAACCAGTCTGCCCCACCGTGTATTGTGCAAGATGGATTTAGGAGTCTTAGGGCTGGAATTGCAGAAATTTAGCTGGAAGTGACTGGAACCAGGTAAGCTGGGAAAAACCCCAGCCCGCTGTGGTGAGGATCTGGCTGCCCCACTGCATAGCTAAAATGGGGCTTGTCTTCTCCAGGTGCTTTAGGTGACTCAGTAAAACATGAATGAGAAACCAAAAACCAGCTCAAAGCAACTTTTCCTGGTTCGGCAGAGCTTTCTGCAGGGTACCATGAATTTGGGGAGCATATTGCACTGCACACCTATTGCCATTAGTATTAAAGCATCACACTGAACGCAGTTGTTGTGTGTGCAGCTCACGTACCAAACTCAGCCACCACTGTGCCTTGGCTTATTTCCTTAAAGGAATAAATACGAATTAAAAGTAGGTATTTTAAAAAAAAAAGTAGGGAATGCTTTTGATTAAGTGGAGTAAGGCTCGAGGTAGATCTCAAATCCATGTTCTGAAAAGCTGAAAAAGGGAAAAAATAAAAAGCAATTGAATTATTTTGCTTCAGAGCATTAGATTTTTAAAGATACGTATTTTGAAAACCACACTACTGTCCCATTATTTTTTTCTTAGCTTCAGAAATGGCTTTAATGTAATAACACTTCATAGGATGATTTTTTTTCCACTAGGGCTTTTTGATGGCAGATCATTAGTTCAGATGTTTCTTTTATTTGTTTATTTTCAGATCGTGGCAATTGAACATCAAAGAATAAAAAAAAATCCCTTTTCTTTTTTTTTTTAATGTGAATCTAGGTATGTAGATTAGGTTTGAAAAAGCATAAAAATAGCTACTTTTCTAGAAAACTTGTTTTCTCTGTAATCTGCAAAGCTCCTGAAAAAATGCAACCAAAAATTTGGGACATAGATTCACTAGGAAGTGGAAATGAACAACTTTTTCTGGGTAATTATTACCTCCTTTCAGCTCAGGTGGCCTCATGTTGGTGGGTACCAGCCCTCACACTCCCACTCCAAGCCAGCTTCTGCATCTTCCCAAGGTTCCTCACAGGTGCTTCTCTTCCACAGCATCCCTCACCTTTCCCTGCCTTCAGCAGTCCCACAGATATTCTCATCTGCAAAGAGGAGGAAATATGCCAGATGCACCCTGACTTTGGTGGCATTTGGCCTTGAAATAAATGTGCCTTGGGAGGTGCCGTGGTGCTGGAAGCATTTGCACAGCAATTCCATGGCCCCGCTGTGGGTCGGGGAGCCCTCCAACTGGGGAACACCAGCAGCACTGTAGTATCTACCTGATGCTGATAATAAATTTTAAAAAGGCAATTTTTCCAAAGTCGAGAGCAAAGTAAGGAGCATGTGGCCAACCCCAGGCTGAGCTAGCTTTGTAGGAAGGCTTAATCAGGCAACTATAAATAGGCAAACATGCATAAAAGTGCAGATTGCTGATTTGGAAACAGAAAAAAGGGGCCCCTGACAAATGCTCTGTTCTTTGAGCCAGACTTGAAGTATTCCTATCACACATTTGGGGTTCCATGATGAGAATAGGGAGCTGAAACAAGTCAGTACTGGATTTGTGGCACGACTTTGTCTCTCACCTTTTCAGAAGATGATTCCAGTAGGTGCAGACATGGATTTATAAAGGGAAATAATCTCCCTCGTCAAAAGGCTCCAGCTACCCTCAGCTTTGCACTGACGGGAGACACCAAGGAAGCCACCACTGGCACCCACCACTGGCACCCATCGGTGTTTTTCTCCTGCACTGTGTTTTGCAGGTAGATTGGGTCCTGCACGGGTCTTGCGGAAGGGCCAAGCCTGGATCCTTGGTGCAATCCATTTTCCCCAGCACCCGATTTACATCAGGGCGGTGAGAGGTGAGAATGCCAGAGGAGCTGCTGTGCACAGCTGGGGCTGCGGAGGGTGGGGACAACGTGCTGCTGCCCAGCAAGGGGTCTGTGAACATCCCAGCAAAGGAAAATGCTGGAGAAGCAGATGAAAGACAAACTGAAAGGGAAACAAAGTGGAAATAACAGAGTCAGTGAACCCCCTACTATTTGCCTGGAAATCAAGTCACAGATAATGCCGTCTGCTGTAGAAAAGAAATAGACCCTTCTTCTTGCCAACCCCACCCTCAGATGGGTACAAGCTGCTTATTAGTGGCAGACCCCAACCCCCACCTTCCAATGCAGATGCCCTTCTCCCTCTTCCCTGCTTCTTCCCTCCCTCTGGCCCATAAACCCCACATCCCTGTGCCAGGCTGGGTGCTGGCTGCATCCTTTCTGGATCAGCTGGTGCAGGGTTTGGGGGTCTGGGGAATGCACAGACGTGCACAGACAGTTCAGGTTCTGGTACCGATGGATGTGATGTGACTTAAGGACAACCATCCTACAGCTGTTCCCATCCACAGATTCCCACCAAGGCCAGCTATTTCCAGCATTTCTCATGCAGCTTCCCAAACTGAGAGGCATCAGTCTGCTGTCCTCTTCTCCAGTTTGGACCGGCAATAGAGATCCTTTAACTGTTACAGGGGAGCAGCCAACCACTTCCCATTGGGATGCTGCTGGAGAGGAGGGGTCAGGACTTGGGCCATCAGGTGGGATCTAAGAAGAGAATTCCCAAAGGAAAAGCTGACATTTCCCCCAGCTGCTTGCTGCTACCCAGCCAGGGGCTGCAGTCTGAGTTACAGTTAATGACTTTCATTAGTTCAGTCTTCTGCTAGAATTACTGTTGTCCGAATAAAGTGGGGAGCTGTACAGACTCCACAGGGCTCTCCTTTACCCACCTCTCAATCTTACCCACCTAACCAAACAGGATGGGAAAGAGGCACCCCTGGAGCGATGACGAGCAGAGATTGCAGAGTTAACTTTACTCCTCCATTTAGTGAAACCAAATTGGATTTGACAAGCTAGCATCTCCTCTCCTGGCTTCTCTGGCCGATACCAATCTAATTAAAATGCTGGTTCTCCCATGCAGCTTTTTTTTCTCTGCAATTCAACTTACTCAAAAAGGCATAAAAAACCAAACTCTGACGGGTTGGGGCTGGGGTCAGCTGACAGAGCTCACTGCAAATGGCCAAAGCAGCACCAGCAGAGAGGTATCGGAGCAAGGACCCTGCCATGGGGCTGGGAGGGACCTTGGCAGCATCTCTGCTTTCCCACCCAGGCTTCTCAAGTGTGGGCACTTGAAACCTGCATCTAATAAAGCCCCAGGACAGCTGCCAAGGGCAGGGCAAAGATGGTGATCCCAGTTCCTGCTCATGGAAGCACCTCATCCCAAGGACGAGCTTGTCCTTGAATGTGTGCTGATGTCCTGAAACACAGAGCAAAACAAGAGTCACTTGTTTTTAAGATACTTCATTTCAGCTGGTAGAGACAGAGAAGCTGATCCCTTTTTTCTCTTCCTCTAAGTCTCGCACAAGAGGCAGGAGCCCTATCCTTGTTATGCACTGGTGTCTTTCCCCCATCTGGGATTTCCCCTTCCCTCACTGCCTGGGACCCTGGAGACTCCAGGATGTCTCATATCCCCAAGGAGCACTTGGATACAGCTTCTGCAGGTTAATTTCTATGGACTTGCCATCAGCTTTTTCACTGCTTGACTTGTTTCAGTGCCCTGCAGCTCACTGTGACTTCACTTTTGTGTTTCTTCAACCTGTTCAGATGCCCATTCCCAGGTGCCTGAACATACAAACCCTGCCAGGGAGCTTCCAATGGTACATCACACATGACTTCATGTTCTTTGCCAGGTACCACTGGGTTTCAGTGCTGAAGTCCCTGCTGAAGCTGGCACTGCTTATGTCCCCCTCTCAGAGCCTCGGGAGGACAACCCAGGAGCTTTTAGGCTTTCAGCAATTCTCAAAATAACACCAAATAAACAAACAGTCAAAGCAAACAACGAAAACAAACCACTACCTCCAAGATGAATTACTGCCTTTGACACCCCTTGGCCCCTCCATCCCTGTTACAGCCTGGCCATGTGCCAGGATGAGGAGCAACACCATGAGGACAAGCCTTTGTTTGAGGTTCTCCGAAGTTTTCCAATCATTTCTTTGCCTCAGGGGATCAGGAAGGGGCACGTGAGGGGAGCACAAGACAGCTGGAGTCCCATGGCCAAAGCCACTGAAGCTTCAATGCTGCCATCAAATCCTCAATGCTGGAAAACTGCCCTTCAGAGCTGGGGAAATCTCTGTTTCATGAAGGGAAAAGAAGATTTTCAAGTGCAATGATCAGAGCAGCGTTTTAAGCTGCCAGCTGTCAGCAGTGACTGCTGAAGTGAGACACAGCTGTGGCCTCAGGGCCAGGGAGCTCTGGCTGTTTGATGAGGCTGATTGCTCCTGATCAAAAATGAACCTACCTCTCTCTGACCCTGGAGAAATCACCTCAGCTGCTGGAGGGTCCATCCTCCTGTTCTGATGGTGTTGGAAATGTCAGACACTGATGGAGCCTCAAATGGAGAGTCACTGGCTGTGGTGCTGGCAAGATGCTCAAGTTGGGAAGAGGCATGAGGGACTGCAGGAGGATGGGCACAGAGATGAGGAGGAAAACTGGGAAGGTGACTGGCAGATCTTCCTATGTATTAAATCTAGGATGGGCAGCTGGAGGCCAAACCAAGGCAGCACTTCCCTCTGTTTAGCAGGACACGAGTTAATGTTTATGTGACAGACTGAAGGTATTTTAATTACCCAATGAGCACTCTGTAACCTTTGAGAGACTGGGTGGCAATGCCACTGGGGCATGTGGAAGAGTTAGGAAGGAGTTTTTCCCTGGGCACAGGAGGCAGCAGGGCCCTGGGCACAGCAGTGCTGACGGCTGCCTCCCCCTAGCTATGGAGAGGGCTCAGGGAGGGGGTGAGGGCTGGTGCTGCTGAGAGGGAATGATTCAAACAACTGGGTTTTGTCATCTCCTACATTTGAAGGAATGAGAAGATCATCACCCTGTGTTTATGTAGCAGTTTTCATCCTCCCCATTTACAAACTCTTTCTTAGGATGGGGAAAGACTGTTGTGCTTTTGAGGCCTGATCAGCTAGAGTTTGTGATTAAGTAATTCCTGGTACTCACCTGTGCTGTATTTGTCCGAGATCCTCTGGGCTATAGCTCCAGGTGAAGCAAAAGACAGTGGCCCTACCTAAAGCTCCCCTCCCCCTCCGCACCCCTCACTGCCGAAAGCACTCGCAGCTACTACC
>WTSP01009190.1:0-14077 GCA_025331215.1 Actenoides lindsayi
GAAAGGAAGAGGAGAGAGAAAAGGAGAAGAAAAGGGAAAGGGAAAGGGAAAGGGAAAGGGAAAGGGAAAGGGAAAGGGAAAGGGAAAGAAGAAAAACACACCTCTTGATCCTTATGAACAATTTTCTTACAAGAGGCACAATGTTATGATGTGATAAATCACACTTAGTATGGAGTAATTACATCACTCACCTAAGGTTCAATCTTTTCAAACCAATGTCAATAAACTCTTTTTAGCACGAGACCATCATCATGCTCATGGTCTCCACACAGACTCATTTACATGTACTGTATGCAGATCACTCATTTCCAGGACTAAAATGTAGATGCTTCATTGGAAATGTTGTGGGATACCCATTTTTTGAAAAACATAATTGCTTTTCTAAAAGCAACATTGTGGCTAACCAGATCAATTTATAACCTTGAGCAGAATAAATCCATCAGTTAGAAAAAGCAGACCTCTGATATCAGGTTACATGACCTTTAAGATCTGAAAGAATCATTATGATCACTTACTGCAGCTTCTTGCATAAAACAGCTTATAAGATGTTTCCAAATAATTCCTTCCTCAAACTATAACTTCATATATGGGTAGCTTTCACTGAAAATGACTCTTGGACAGAAGGAAGCAGGTTTATTCCCTTGAACTGAGTAGTGAGGTACATATTTTAGGCAGATGTAGTCACAAATGCCTGTAAGCACAAAACTCTTCAGCTTGGCAGAACAGTATTCCAAACCGCATTTCAAACCAAACACCTTCTACTTTAATTTATAGCTATGTTACACTGACTTATGCCAAAATCCCTTACAGCATCTCTAGCAGTTCAGAGATACTCCAGTGGCTGGCTCTGAATGCAGACAAGACTCAGAGTCTTCTCAGTTGAGATTTCTGTCTCCTTCCTTACTGAAGTAAATGTTGATTTTCTCTCTTTCTACTCAATGGGAAATGTCACATGAAGGAATGAAACTTCAGCCTCAAGAACTCTCAAAATCTGGTCCATTTCCTATCCAGATGTTTTCCAGGAGTTTTATATATATATACACCAGCATCAGTTATTGGCAGGGTATCTACCAGCTCCTGATTAGAACAAAACTGCTTACAACAATTCCTGCAAGGCCTCTGTCCTTAATTGGCAGGTAATGGAATCTAAAGGGTCAGGTAAAGTTCACTTTTTCAGATGATATCTTCCACAAATTGTTAGTAATAATGAAGATATTCTGTGTTAATAAGCATGGAGTGAAGAAATGACTGCAGGAGTGGGGATGGAAAGGGGTCAGAGAAACAGAGGAGGCAACCTTTCCTGTCACAAAAGCAGCAAATCTGTACTTTAGAATGCATCAAGATAAAAAGATGTGATGGAGACTGCCTGGTATATGATAGAGGTCTATAAAACCCATCCAGTGACTCCAGTTTCTTTTTATGTGAAGCTAGAGGACACTGGATAGAATCCATGTAAATTAGTCTCAAAAAGAGAGAAAACATGCTTAAAAGAGAACACGGTTAAACTATGAAATGTCTTGCAGTAGTGCATTAGTGATGAAAACATATTGCACAGGTTCAAAAAGAGGATCATGAAATTAATAAGAGAAAAATCCTTTAAGGATTATTGAACACAAACTACCTCTGACTCAGTGGGTCCCTGAATTACAATTTCACAGTCCAGCTGTTTTGGGACATAGCACCCAATGCTTTTTCTTCTCTGTGTTCTTCCCTTGACACCTGCTAACGAGCGCTGCAATATCGATGTTATTAGGGCTAAACTATATGACCCATTTTCATTCTTATGAAACTTTTTGAATTCACATCACTTGGACCAGGCCAGAAATTCTTCAGTCTTTGTGGAGAAAATCTGTCAGCATCCTAGGATCATGAATAATAATACTTGCTGCCTAATTGCTGTGACTTGGTTGTTTTCCTGACAAAAATTTGTCAAGGTGGATTAGTATGCATGGGGGATACAATCTGCAGTAAGATTTTGAAATCAGTCTAGTTCAGATGAACACAGCCAAGCTAATCACAAAGCATGGATATAGGTGAAGACAACTTTTATTAACAAATAGCATATTTTACACCCCCTCCTATGAAAAAAACCCAGCATTGCACACTCTTTAATTTCCAGCCAACATGACATAGTAATTTTCTAATCTATAACATTACATTTACTATCTTAGATTGACTTTTCAGGTTATATGCCTCAGTAAATACATTTTAAGACATGTATAAAATATCTTTCTATATCCATGCCATCAGTCTTAATTTTTCAAAAAAGTCTTTGATAACTGCAGCATGTTGCTGTGGAAATGCCAAAGTTCAGCTGAAAAACATATGGTTTTCTTGATTTGTGGATGCGGCTTTTCTCTACCTCATGTTTCTTTATACTGCATTTGTGGAAGTATACTATAAAGAACAGAACCTGACCTAGGCATTGAAAGTTCAGTTAAAGATGACTGGGCAGTTCTATTTTTCTCCTTCAAATTCTTACTAGTTTAGTCTTTTAGAAATATTTGACAAGCATGACATACATCCATCTGGACTGAAAAAATCACAGCTGACAAAGGACATAGATTCTGGGAATAAGCTTCACATATTGCAGTTCATTTGACCACAGGGACATAACAGAAATATTTACATCTCACTCCTGATTGTGTGACACTGGAATCCACAATTCCAAATCACATTTCCATTTCAACTGCACTGTCTTCAATTTGTATCTGTGTAAAACCATCAATTAATAAATTACTAAATAATTAAATTAATAAATAACCCTTGGGTGGAAACACAGGACTTTGTAATTTGATTCAACCAGACTTTGAAAAAAGACATCCCAACCATATAGCAGATTTCAAAGTCAAAAGACAAGAAGTCTCTTCTCAGCTCACAAGTCTTTTTAACATGTGGTGGCATCTGCTGAACTGTATGTAGAAAGCTATTTTTGTCCCAAATCTATTTCTCTAAATGAAGATCTTGAAGAAAGGGTCATTACCAACAGAGGACTGTGTGATGTATACCTATGTTTGGGAGCTTATATCAACTCTGAATATTAGCATGAGTGTTTCAGTAAGACAAGAGTGTCAACACTAGTTTCAACAGAAGAAGGAGTAGGTTGTTTTTTCTATCTCTTTTCCTGAGGGGTTGGCAGCATAGCTCACTGCTGTGTCTCCAGTGGCACTAATGGGGATTCACAGCAACAGAGTGCAAAAGACATCTTCACAGGATGCCATGTCTATGTCCCATTAAAGGCAGATGGATGTCATTGACTTACTGATGATACTAATAAAAAGTAGGTTTTCTTTTCAGTATATCATACTAGAAAACAGTATTTTTCAGAATCCTTCTCATTTTTCAAATAGCAACAGTAACATCAGGTGAAATGTAATAGTAATCGCTGGCCATAATGCAAAATTAATCATCTGGCAGTAGAGTAACACCTCTGCATCTCAAATCAGTAACATGCCAGGGTAAGCAGATACTTATTGTTTCTGGTGTTGACCCAGAGCTTGTTTATTCACTGCCATGTGTCACGTAGTCCAACTCAGATGCCTGAGTGATAGGTACTCATTCCAAGGTGCACCATTTCCTACCAGTCAGTGCTCTTGTGCACATCTATATGGACTACCTGGATGAATGGATGGATGGATAGAAATAGGTACTAAAAATAGTAAATGGTGAAGCTCAAGGAAGGGCTTTGTAAGGAAGGGAAGCCAAACTAGGTTGCACATTTTTTCTTAGCCATTATCTTATTTCCAAAATCTCATTACTGTTGTCAGAGTGGTTTAATGGTAATGCTTATTACCAAAAATTGGTATTCAAAATAGAATAGTATTGGAAACAGGTCACAATCTTACAGCTTTCTTAAAGTTTTCCCAAAATATCATTCCCTGATAGAGTTAAAATCTTGTCATTTGGAAACAGATGATTTGTGATCACTGGTAAGGCTCTCTACATCTGATAAAATGAGCTGCCACAAAAGGTAAGAAATTGTTGGGGTTTTTTTAGTGACATCTGTGAATGTACCAGGGAGAAGATATTTGGCTAACTTACATAGGTAATCATGTTCTTTAAGTTATTTTTTAGGCTCAGCAGATGAAACACTGAAGTATTGGGGAAAACATGTTGTCTTGAATTAGGTTCTGCTCTCCAATAATGGTGGTGACAGTGGTAGTGGTTTTTTTTACATACCTAAAAAACTGTTCCTGACAGAAGTTACAAGTTTTAAATTGTAACGGTATGGAAACTCTTGAAAAAAAAATTTATAGAAGCACACATAATAAGATTAAGAATTAAAGAGAATATGAAAAAAAGAAATGTGAAACAAATCCTAGCTATTATTTCAGATCATCTGTCTATTTATATCAAAACTTGGAGTTATATTCTTGGAAAACCAGTCAAATAGATTTTGCAGTAAAAGTGAATCTGAGTCCCAATAGCAGCCATATCTGGATTCATATGACTGATGGATCCTTCAGAGCTTTTTACTTTACAGTGCTGGAGCATACCAGGGCTTTGTTGAAAAGCTGGGAAACAAGGGCAACCTTAGTGGAGGTGTTAGTCTTCCTCCTGTGAGAACCAGGTGGTTCTGGGGAGCATCATTAGTGAGAACTCTTAAGACCAAAGCTCTTGTTTTAACAAAAAAAATCTGAAAGTTGAGAGGATCATGTTTAGGGCCTCCTTGGCCCAAAGGCTCTGCACCACACACGCACCTGGTACTGTGAAATGTATGCTCTTGTCTGCCTGCTGCAAAATATGTGTGTAATTCTTCATCCTGAAGCAGTGCTGGGACTTTTGCCCATTTTCAAATGGAATAATTTTAAAAATTCAACAATACCTGTATGCTACATTTTGGCAAGTTTAAATTACTTTGACCAAACAGCATCTGCTCCACTGATTCTAAAAGTCTAAACCACATATGAGTTTTCAGGTTTGGCCAACATAAATGGTACCCAGGAGAATCTGTGCTGTATTCTTCTCCTAAATAGTACAATAATCTATCAGTGGTAGAATGATAAAATATGATGACATGTTCTTCTGTTAAAATATTTTTTTTGTAGTAAACAAAATCCTTTATTTAAATATATTAAACTTGTTTAACAATCAGCGGGAACATTTCTAGTTTATGGATCTGAATCTAATTTGTAAATAGAAAACCTGATAAAATGTACAAACAGAGAGGCCTGGAAAGCTTCTTCTGTGATCCAGAACAGAACAAATTAAACTTAGCATGTGAAAATTATAAAAGTGGAATCATCACCTTCCACTCACCTCTGTCCTTCATATTACAACAGAGAAAAGAACTACCAACCCAGTTTTCTTTCTTGGCTAGCAGCAGCAACACATAAGTATTCAATTATAACAAGGAAAATTACTATTATTCTTTTTTAATTAATGAAATAATCATAATATCTCATAGAGATTTCAAAAAAGCTCATTCAAAATACTGACCAGTCATAGTTTATGTCATGCTTCATATACAACCTCAAAAAATAGACTTAATGCGAGTGTCTATTATACTGCTAACAATTCTGAATTGGCTTTCCTTTAAAAATCTCAGCCATGTTAATATTTTCTTCATTTAAAATTGGCATGAGATATATATGTCAGTATTGTTTCATTTTAAAGGAAAACAAGTTGATGTAGCATTACAGTGATGGCGGACTTCAACCTAGAAGATTTTATTGTGGTAGGAGAAACTCTTACATTGCACAAGATCAGAGCTCTGTCTTACTTCTTCATTTAAAAAGGATATTTCTAAAGATTTCCTCTGAAAGTCAGTGGTATTGTCTCAGTCCAGGTGTCCGATCAGCAGATAATGCTTAGGTACTGTCCCCGTCAAGAATTCTGGAACAGCACAGATGATTCTCAGATTTCAGGCCAGTGATCTCTTCTCTTAAGGAAGAATGACTAGAAGAAGCCTGACTTGTCATATTTTGGCAGAAGAGTAATGGTTTTTCATAAATACCCACTATCCAGTTGTGTTTCTGAAAGAATAAGCACACTAAATTGTAGATTCTTCACACCTGCACACAGAAGTGTTTGCAGTACCACGAAGTAAAATTCAGTTTCTCCTTCTGGCATTTTCTGTGTAGAATTTCTATGTGGATCACATAGATGTCTCTGTAGTGTCTCAGATTTACTACTTTTTAGCTACAAATTAATTGAGGATGAAATAATCTTTTTTGCATTTATTGAGTTTTGCAGGAAAAAATAAATCTAAATGCTTACAAATTTGAAACTTCAGAAAATTGTTTAAAAAATCACCTGATCAACATTTATCTTTGCTACACTGAAAGTTGGCATTTGCAGAAATTAAAAAATGCTTAAATCATTTTAGCATTACATTGTATTCTTCCCATTCTCGCTGTCTCTCTGTTAGTTGGATGCCTGTTGCTTCTCCTTTCCCCTCTACCAGCCAAAAATGCACCTTCTGTAAAGCCAAGAGCACCATACCTATTTCATAGTACCTTGCAGCTAAAGGTGAAAGCACAAGATTGTTTTAGAGAAAGGCTCAAAGGAAGGCTTTAAAGATCATAAGTTTCATATGAAAAAAAAAAAAGAAAAAAAAAGTTTAATTGCATGCTATGCCACAAATGCGTAGTACAAAACCGGTGCATATATTTGGAGACACAAATTGAAACCACATTTGCCCAAAAGCCAATGACTTAAAGCTGAAGTTGAAAGAAAGACAAACAAACAAATAAACAATCATTTCCTTATAGAACTTTAATGTAAATTATGATCTTCTAACAGGTACCTACCCAGAAATTTTGGAAATTGAGAACATCTGATAGATTTTATTCTCACTGAGGTTGAAGAAAAGGTTCACACTAACTGCAGTAAGATTTATAGTAAGCCATAACTCCCAGAGCATGTAATATCATAGCAGTATCAGTGGGAAAAGGGAAAGTGGCATTTGAAAATATATGCAAGTAGCTGGAATGAAAACTGATGCTTTTACCGCTGTTTCTAAATGCAGCTCCAGATATTCCCATCCTAAAAATGAGAAAGGAACATTGGGCTCTGCTTACCTGGTCCCAGTGAAATAGAACATCTAACAATATAGGTGCTGACTACCTACAGTTACTTTATGCAGAAACAGGGAAATCCTTCTAAAAATCTGACTTCACTGCATTGTTTTGTTTATTTCTTTTATAAATGTTCACTTTCATGTAAGTCTTGAAGTTAATGGAAAATAAAAAAATATGATAGAACCTTGTGTATTTTATTTCTTCAATACTTCTCATTAATGTTGTATTCTCAGTAACATGATAATCATACACATTAGGTTTTTCGTTCTGAGAAATAGCAAAAACTTTCTTGAGTACAAACAATCTTCTTCACTCACTTATTTTTTTTTTAATGTAATGTATTTAGAAAAGGTGCACTGGATGCAATTAGAGCAATAGATGTCAAAATGTCTAAAAGTCATGTACCTTTAAGAAAATCTTCGAATTTTAGATAAATTCTAGTGTGGGGTTTTTTTTTCCTTTTTCTTTAGTCTGAACATTTTTTAAAAGACACAGAGGATGAAATTCTGTATCTGCTGAAATAATCCACATGTTGCAGAAGCTAAGCATGCCTCAATTGATATTTTACTTTATGGTACTTGACAGAGGCATCAGATGATAGATCTCTTGAAGGCAAAATAACCATAATTACAATTTTCCTGTTATGATTATCTGTGTGGTCTGTGAACACCTAAGTCTGACAGATGGCCAAATAAAAACATAGAGTTAGGCTGGATGCAAATGCCAGGCATTTGAGGTGACTAGAAATGAGACAAGGAGAGCAGCAGCCAAACATGTTTAACGAACAGCGGGGACATGCAAGGGAGTGAGCACAATGTGGGTAAAAAAGAGAGTTTTCACTGTGTCCAAAAAGCCTTAAGGTCAGCAGGAAAATTATCCACAGGTACACATTTAGATGAATGCAGTATCTTTCACTTTAGTGTCTTTGAACTTTTTTTTTTAACAAAGGGATTTTCTAATTAAACAGTAACACTGAGTTTGTTACTTAAAACAGCTTAACAGGACAAAAGGTTATTAAAGCTTAAAGGCCTTTTGAAGGAATAAAACTTTTGAGGACTTGGCCAAAAAGTGTGGGCCAGCCTTTAATGAATGAGAAGACATGTTCAAGCTCAGCTGTAGTCTAAACTGGAAACAAAATCCTCATTTAACATTAAAAATAGTTTTGACAATTTTGACTTCTAGAAGAACATGTCCTTCTCTCTAACATGAAAGCACACATTTTCTGTTCTGGGACAGTGTCTTCCAGCCAAGCATTAATGATGGCAGAAAATAAAGAACAAGGAAGACAAACATTAAATGTGTGTCTGCACAGACTTCAGACGCAGATTAACATCTCTGATTGCTGGAGTGGCATATAGCTCTTAAAAGCAGAGCCACAAGGGAAAAAGTGATTCCTCTGAAGTTCAATTAGAAAAGCAAACAAAGAATATGCAAAGATTTACTACTAACTATTGTGAAAATTTATTTTATCTTTTTCATTTTTTTTTAAATAAAACAATATTAGAATAAGAAAATATTTGATTTCCACTAAAAGCAATAATTTTCAAAAGCCCAAAATTAACCTTTTCCATCAAACTGGAATCACATGTTTGGAAGGATTCATGTGGCATGGTGATGGGTGGCATTTCAAAACTGATACAAAATTACTGAAAAAGCTTGTTTTTTCTGATGGTTAAAAAAAATGCCAAAATATCTAACAACAACAACAGTCTATGAAAAAAAAAAATTATGACCTCTTCTAGTAACTCAGAGACTTCATACATTGCAGGCAACTAAATCATAATATTAGAATCAAAACATAAAAAATATGTATGACATTCTAATCCTAAACTCTGATCAAGCCAATGTAGCCTCATAACAAGTCTGAGCTCAAAATACAGCAGTGTCCTTTATTTAGAAAGATAATGAGAAAGGATGGGGTGAGTGTCAGAAACTCAGGAATACCAGGTATGTTTACAGTTCCTCCTATTTGCTAGTAGCCCAATCTCCACCTGGAGATCAGGGATCAAGATCTGTCACGGGGTTCAGTACCACACTTAAAGCACACATGGTATTACCAAGAAAGACACATAATGCAGTGTTGTAAGGCAGCCAGGGTGACAGGGAGGACAGAAGCCCTCCACATACCACAGGTCCAGCAACTAACATCAGTGTGAGGTAGTTTTATGACTTCCTAGTGTCTAACCAATTAGATAAGAGATAATTTGCACAGGTTTGCATGTTCTGCAATCCTATGTCTGACAGCAAGAAAAATAACTGCCTAAAGCTGCTGATGTAGGGTCAGACTGCATCACCTCCCATCAGACAGGTGTAAACTTTGTCATCAAAGGCACTATACCCTTCTGTAAGAGTAAGGACTCCTCAGGGTGAGCATGTGGTTCAGGGAAAGAACCTATAGACATCAGTTTAAAGATTAGTTCCTTTCAGCTAAAGCAAAAGCCCTCACTGACCTTGGCAAGGTTTGAGTTGTGCCTGTTCCCCCTGCTAGTGAGAAAGGCCTTATGCTTGGGCATTTGGGAAGAAGGAAATGTGGGACATGCCAGATGAAATATATCTTTTTAGCACTAAGGACTAGGTCATTGACTGAAAACAAAGTCTGTGTGTTTTCTTCTGAGGCTCTAATACTCTTCCACATCATTCTTCAGTCCCCTTGAGAAGGTACACCTTCTCCAGAGCAGACTGAGAGATTAACATCTAACAGCAATTCTGGAGTTTAAAAGTCCAGTCTTGCGCTGCCTTCTGTGTTCCTCAGCAGCTGCCAACTCAAGGGCCATCCTTGCAGAAAGATCGTGACAATCATGAATGAGGCCAAGAAATCTACCAAAGAACAAGGACCCTAAAGCCATGAGCAAATGAAGCAGCCACAAAATCTACTATTTTATTGATGGTACCACTAGATGGTATCCATTCTCTAACTTTCCCCATTTTTAATATCAATTGCTTTTTTTTAACCTGCACTGGCACAGAGGTGTTTATACTTACACTGAGTAAATTCAAATGAACACTTACGGCATCTAAATAAGTGAATAACCTACTAATTTTTTTTTTAATTAATATTTTTTTGCTTCTCTTTGACTTTATATTCATGACAAAGAATGCAAAATCAATTAGATGGGTACATTACATTGCATCCGTCTCTGCTGCTTAGTGCAGAGATCTCTAGTGAGAAACAGAAATGCTAACTTGATATCCAGGTCTGCTAGCAGCATGTTTCAGTCTCTGAGCACTTTGCCACGGGCATCCAGTAGACTTGCTACCAGAGGAGGACAAAGGACTGTGTTGTGCAAAGCAAGAGGTGTGTGAACAAGTTGGAATTCAACAAGCAAGGAGCCTAAACCAATCTTCCAAACTTTCAGTTAAGTGCAACATAAGCAACAACAGGAAAAATCTTTGCTTCCTTAGCAAGAATGCCAGCCAACCGAGTGATTGAGGAGTTATCATCCAGCTGCTTTAGATTACAGTGAGCAGCTTGTGCTTTTTGGCTAATCTAGTAACAGGTGGACTCTGTTTATTTTTCATTCTCTAAGGGGAGATCCTGTTTGGAATTAACTGTAGATTACACTAATGCTTTCAGCTTCTTTGGCTTTAATGATTTTACTTGGAAAGCAGCTCTTTAAAATCCTTCACTATTAGCAGCATAAGGAAAGACTCTGTCATTCCCAGTTATTACAAGTGTCTGTTTCCACTGCCAGTGTGGTTTTTTTCAGAACTATAACACATAACACTTGCCTTCAAAATGATAGAGTGCACACTTTCTGCATAATGCTAACTCGAGCTTTGGCAGCAATTTTATCTTCTTGTAGCTGTATTTTTGATAATATTTCCCCACCCCCCAATGTATCTAGATGTGATTTTGACCTGTGCTTTGCTTTTCCATGTTCGTGGAACCTCAAGGTCAGACAATAGTTTGCTTTAGAAATGTATGTATTTTATAACAGAGGAAATGGCAAGAGTTAATCTGTCAGCTATTCTGGTAATAAAGCAAGGGACTATTTTCATTGTCATCACTTTCTCAGCTCTTTCACTCTTATCTGAGCTTCAGCAAGGAACAAGTAAGAGGAATTTTGGTACAGCTGGTGCAGCACTGCTACAATTAATGGAAAAGCATAGTAAAACACAGCTCTCAGTTCTCAAAACATAGGTCTTTTCCCTTCTGGACTGTCTTGAAAGAAACCAAATCCTGGGGCCAATGGTGTTGCTCTCAGCAGCTTGCTAGAGGTGCATCTGGGTAAGCTAGAAACTGCAGCTGATGATAGAAGTACATGGCAGTATCTCTGACTGTGGCAAGTTAGGAATAGGCAAGCTTCTCAGAGATGCAAGTTTCTGTCAGTATTTACAAGGAAAAGTGTTGTGTTTTGGGGACAACAAAGGGATGAGATCCTGCAAGGGGCTTCAGACTTCTTCATGCTTAGAATCATGATGTAGAGTACTAGGTTATGCTAACGACTTTTTGAATTTGTATGTGCATATATTAACGTGCCTACTGAGCACAGACACTGCAACAATGCTCACCCCAAAAAATACTGTGCTGGGTAGTGTTCATGATAAACAAACCTCCCAGTCTTGAAGAGTGTACGGTCAACTAGGGTCAGTTTTATGAAGCGCATGGGAGATTTCAGAGCTCACATTTCAAACTGTCTCTTTTTTGTGTGTCCAGTACAGTTCTTCAGTAGAAGCATTTATGCAATTCCTGACGGCCAGTGTCACAGCCTATGCAGTATTTCATTTGATCTCTCTGCTTATGGTTCTTTCCTGAATAATCAGGTTTTCCCAGTGGATGTGCAACACAATTTATTAAGCAAAGTTTATTTGTCTTGTTTCAGTGTTCTAGCATAACCAGCCATATGGGAGTCATGTAAAAAGGCGTAGACTATTTTTTCCCCAATTATCAGAGTAAAGCATTCATTTACTGTCTCAAAAGCTAGGTATCAGTTACAAAGAGATTTTGCAAAAGGCTTCTACCAGCAGCTTGCCTGAGATTTTTTTTTACCCATGAGAGTACTAAAAACTATGGGAAAGCAAAGTTGCCTGTGAGGCATTCAGGACACACAGATCCATTTCTAACCAGGATCTTCTGAAAATAGCCTATGTTTTGATGAATGCAAAGAGGAAAATGTCAGTTTATGTGCTGAATCATGTGACAACATTAACTGATTATTTGATCATTTTACATTATCTGTATAATTTTTTTCAGAACTGTTCTGACAACATGCAAAACAGGGAGAAAAGTAGAAAGTCATAAAGAAGAGAGGGCTGGTGTGGTGTTCAGAATGCTTCGCTGCTCTTAAGACTTGTTTGACCTGTCACCATCTGGCTCAAGCTTTCTCTGTTACTGTCATAGAACAAAAGTTGCTTAGCCACTTACCAGCAACCTTATGTCTCTGTACCACCAAGACAGAGTGAAAGTGGGGACAAGGGTGCAACTGATGCCATGCAAGTGTCTCCTTCAGGTGCCTACCAACCTTAGTAGGATTGATTTATGCCAGCTCTAGAACAAGCTGTGAGACCATATGAGAATGACAATCAGTGACATATTTTAGTTAGGCAAATGCTTCTTTTAATATAAAACAAAGTCATTCAAAGAAACCTTGCTCAACAAAGAAGCTGATTGTTTTTCACAGGTTCAGAGAAGTATAAGGGATTCTCTGAATCCTTACCAAAATTGAGGACTAGCTGGACACCTTTATGCACAAGATACATACCTCACCTCAGTCTCAGGCCTACAGAGGGAAAAATGTATATCAAAAGTAAAAAGAAAAAAAGTAATATAAAGCAACATCTCCTAAGGAGGGCTGAAGAAATCTTGCTTCCTTTAGATTTGCAGCTCCTAGCTGATTTCCTGATCTCTACTACTATGCAGGCTCCAGTTAAAGTTTTTCCTGCAGTTGGGTCATGTATGGAAACTGTCTTCTGTGATTTTTTTCTGACACCTAAGAAGTACAACTACTTATTGAAGCTTTGAAGATAGGATTTATCACACTTGATTACTCTGTCCAGCTGCCCAACTTAAAAAAAATTTGAAGTACTCATCATCTACAAAACTTCTTATAGTCTTTATCAAGTAGGGTTGAAATTGGTCAAAGGGTCCTGAAAGCCATGAGAGGAGTACAAACTGACACACAAAAAGACAGATAGACACACACAGTACGTGGCTGTTTTTCCACCAGCTTCAGGCTGAAATACTGCCACAAAGCAGCAGTAACAGAGACAGCTACCAATAAACTGTTGTGATTATTTTGAGATTAACTAAGACCCCACTGAGCAAAGAACTGACCTGCTCCGGTGACAATGGCTTGGTGTTGTGTAATGGGTAGCTGTATACATTTGCCTGCCATATGGAGCCAGGCGTTGGTGAAAATGTAGTCCAGACAATACAGAGTCAGATATAATAGTCTGTGGTTTGTACAAGGCAATGAATGGTCATACCAAAAACGGTTCTTACAGGAAGAGTGGAATAAGAGGAAAGGTAGAGCATCTCAGACTGTTCCTTTCCTCCTGGATAAGGCAGCTATGTCTATATCTTTGTGCTAAGCCACAATGTCTCTCTATTATTTTTCTTTCTTTAAGCTGTGATTAGTGACATACCTCTGTTTCTACAAAACTCTATTCAGATGGACAGGTGAGACTTTAAGGCTTTAAAATCAGTGTAAACGACTCCAGATCTGCTTTAACAACTATTTCAATAGCTATTGAAATTCCAGGATTTACAAAAAGTCACAGAATTACATAATCACAGGATGTTAGGTGTAGGAGATCATCTAGTCCAACCCCCCTGCCAGTGAAGGATCACCTAGAGCAAGTCACACAGGAACATTTCCAGATGGGTTTTGAATGTCTCCAGAAAAGGAGACTCCACAACCTCCTTGGGCAGCCTGTTCCAGTGTTTTGTCACCCTCACTGTGAAAAAGTTTCTCCTTATGTTTATATGGAATCTCCTATGTTCCAGCTTATACCCCTTGCCCCTTGTCCTATCATTGGACATCATTGAGAAGAACCTGGCTCCACCCTTCTGACACTTGCCCTTTACATATTTATAATGATTAATGAAGTCACCC
>WTSP01009191.1:0-80960 GCA_025331215.1 Actenoides lindsayi
GCTTCCACCCACTTCTAGCCTCATACCCCCTTTTGACTTTCCTCCCCCTTTCGCCTTTCCACCCCCTTTCGGCCTCCTACCTTCTGTTTGCATACCACCCTATCTCAGCCTCCCACCCCCTCTTGGCCTCAAACCCTCTCTCAGCATCCCACCGCCTTACGGCCTCCTGACCTCTCCATTTTCTTTCCCTCTTCTAGAATGGGTTTATTTGGTGGTTGATAACCTGTGATGTTTGTCATCAACTCGGATTTCATCTGACATTTGCAACAGAAGTCAATGGACTTCACCTGTTTTTATTAGCAGACATCTTGTGGGGTTTTTTTTCTAGGAGTCAATCCTTTTTGTGACTCCCCATAAATGTAAAAGTGAAAAATCTGCCAGCGATAACACGGTCAACCATCTCTAACATGTTTGCACTCAGGTTTTCTGAGATCTCGGCAGGGAATATTTGACCTTGGAGACGAAGGTGGTACAGGCAGGGGAAAAGCAAGGTTTTCTCGGCTTTGGATTGTAATCATATTTCAATGCCTCACAAACCCTGTCGATTGCCTTTCTGACCCCTCACTCCCTTCTCCTCCCCTATCTACCCTGGTTTTGCAATGCACAAGTTGAGAAACATGTGTTATAAAGACAGATAACCTCAGCGCAGTGGTTTCAAGAGGTAGAAAACTGACCACTTTGGAGCTGTGAAACGCTTGACCCTCCATGCTAGAAAAACAGAAAAACCTAATGAAGGCCCTTCATCTCTAGTCTAAATTGGCCCAAGCTGTGGGAGGGGGAGGAAGAAGGCAGTAAACATTCAGGCTGCAACTGTGACTCTGTTAACTGATGTAAGCAGTCTTCTCATACTGTCCCTATGCCCAGTGTTCTCCTCTGCATCCTATGGGATCAAGCCACAACATAGAAGGCTAAACCTGCATTCCTTTCACTTTAAAGCAGGTTTTCCAGGTTTCAGATCACTGTTGGAGACTATTGTTTCAGTGTCATTATTAAAATATGAGTATGAGATCTGAACTTGAACCAGATCTTAGTCAAAGTCTTCGTAAAGAAATCTATGAAACTCTGAAACTTGGTCTCTGTAAGAGGAAATGGACTTGTTTTCATGTGATTAGCAGGCAGAGGAACTTGTGTAAGTGACGCAGCTGTACTGTAAAGACGCCAGCCCACAGACTTCACTGCCAGAGGAACTTAACTGCTAGTGCTGACAGACCCGAGAGCAGATTGCCCAAGACATGGAGCGAGAACCAATGCGCATAAGGGAGGGCTACTTGGTTAAGAAGGTAAGTGGGCAACTTTAGACTTGAGTGGAGGAGGAAGCTCACTCTGAACGGGTTGAGGAGCTGCAGGGAAACATATTTTGGTTTCATTTTACAAAAAAAGGATCGCTTTTTCCAGAAACAAAAAAAGGTGAATGAACAGAATTCTTTGAACAGTAAACTAGTGAGCTTAGTGATTACAGAAATCCTTGCTAGCAGTTACGTCTTCTCAAGGCATTTTGCACATATCCCAGGTGTACCTTTGGATCAAAAGGTTTGTATGTTTATTAAATAACCTAATGTCCTTAGTGGAAACTTGGCAAAACAGGTAACAGCTTGAAATGACCACAATTTACTTTGTTGTATTTAGTCCCTGAGTTAAAAATCAAAGAAGCATAGTGAGATTAAAGAGGTCAGATCACCTTGGCCCAGAGACAGCATGTGGCACCACAGGCACCTCCCTTCTTGAGAGGGTGGTTGCTGCCCCACAGCAACCTCTGCTCTGGAGTCTTTTGTGGCAGAACCTGTAGGATAAGGCCTTGACTTTGTTTAAATCTTTACTGAGATCAGCCTGGCTTAAAGGGGCCTAACTAAACAGTGTCTGTCCAGAAGGAAGAGAGTAGCTTTCTCCTGCAGTGTCTCTGCTCATCAAAGCAAGAATTTCACTCATGGCTTGAGGGATCTCTAAGCTGGGACTGAGGTCACTCCTCAGTTATTTATCCGCTGGCACTGAAAGGAAGTAAGTTCATAAAGTAATCACAAAGCTGCAGTGATGCTGTCATGAGGAAGGAGAGAGCCCAGTTCATGCTGTGCACATCACAGATCTCAAGTTCCAGTGGCCTCCTATGTAGAGCAAATGGCTCATGTTCTATATTCCACCATGGGCAGGAGGCATGGAAACTTAGACACTGGGATAAACCCAGACTGTGTATGTGACTGGGTATGCTGAGGAAAAGATGCATACAGATGTGCCAGTGTCAGTCCCTCACATTCCTGTGGGGTGGTGGGTCTCCAAAACGTTTCTCTGTGCAGGTAGTACTGAAAGTTGCTGCTGGGTGCAGCTGCAACGGTAACAGGGAAGTGCAAATTCTGCCCATTTCCTAGAACAGCCTAGTAGGTGGCTCTGGCTTTACAGAAACCAGCTTATACTGGTAATGAGGAGCAGCAGTGTGCTAGAGGAGGGGCTGGTGAGCAAAAGGAGGGGAAGATATATCTCAGACAGGTACCATCTGTTTGATACATCAATGAGGCTGCTGTGAATTCCAGAACCAGAGCTTCCAGTGAGGATGAGCATGCTCCTGATTAACCTTATCTGCTAATTATGTCCTCTTCTCCTCTCTTTAATGCCTATGGAGTGAAAGAAAATCAAGGATTTGACCTCCCAAAGGAGTCATCCATGCAACCACAGCTCTCTTTGCAGAGAGTGAAGGCCATTTGTCACTGACCTTCTCCTCTTGATATTCACATCAGGCTGGGGAGCAGTGCTGTGCTCGGGGGTCACTGCTTTAGCTGAGATGATGCAACCTCCAGTAAATGTGGGTTCAGACTTGAGTGTTGATTTAGGTCACCTTAAACCTCTGGGGACTGTGTGTCATTTTCTGAGCACACGAAACAGCTAACTTTTTAATCCTACAGTGCAACAGAAGTTACAAAACAGTTGTTCTATCAAAGGGATGTCGTGCGTGTTTTAAAATCATCTAATGGTTTCAGAGAGCAGCTCAAGGAACACCCATCTGTATCTGCAGTCTTTGGAGTAGATGTGACAATTGGATTTTTAGTTCAGGAAAATGAAATCCAGCATCCTTCCTGCTTGTCTTTCATGAGATGTTTTAGGTCAGAACAATGTGACCATGTTTGCATTTGCTGATGGTGTGGATCTGAGACCACCAGCCTAATGCTGCTCAGAGCATGTCAGAGTCTGGTCTTCAGGAAGTACTGGACTTCACTGTTTGTGAGGAGAAGTAACGTATCCTGCAAGAATCCCACAAACAGAAGGAAATTGCAACAGTTCTTGTCTTGGTTCATAATTTTAATTGATTTCCTTAATAGAAAATAAACCAGTGGGTCAATTTGTGCTCTCAAGAAATGGTAAATTCTTATGGCTTACTAAAAAAAAAAAAAAATTAAAAAAAAAGAAATGGAAGAAAACAGCAGTCAACCCACATGTGGTACTCAGGTGAGACCCTAATTGCATTTCCCTAATTAGCCGTGTTTCCAGAAAACTCCCAGGGCAGTGACTTTCTTTTGGAAGGTAGTGTTCACCTCCTGCTTCCAGTGAGGGCTGCAGAGGCTGGAAGCAGGTCCTGCTCTTAATAGGGTATTGACTGACACTTTTCATGTTCAATTATAGGATGGAAAAGTAACTTCAGGTCTGATTCAGAGTGCAAAAGGCCTTTCTTGGAAAGCAAGGCAGCACAAAAAGGCTGTGATAGACAAAGGGTTCCCTTAGGGAATAAAAAAACCCAAGACTCATTGTGTTTCTGTTCCATTCACTTCTGCAGAAATACAAAATGCCAATGTAAGTGACTCTGCCCAGCTCAGCTTTAACAAATCAAAACAATCCACTTGCACAAAACAAGCTTCTGGCTGCAGCTTTAGCACTACTCGGCCACCATGGTCAAAAGAGGACAGGTCTGCTGTGGATGGAGTTGGAGGATAAATTTAGGTGTCTCTTTATAAAAGAGTTATCAAGGGAAACTAATATTTTTTGAAGGATGGTCTCTGATTTGGAGTCCACAAGTGTTTGTGCTTTGGTAACTCTTCAGAGGAACTGCTGCCATTCAGCATATCCAAATGCTCATTTGGCTGAGCAGTAAGTCACTTGGGCATCTGGGACTGTGACCACTTTTGAGGCTGGTTGAGGGCAGGACCGGAGAGGTCGTCTAGCTAGAGTGTAACAGTAATTCTAGCAGTTAATCATATCAACGCCAAGAAACAGGTTGTTCTTCTCTAAGTCCCTGAGAGTTTTTCTCCGTGTTTCACTAAGTAAGATCCAGCTCTGGTTTTCTCTCTGCATTTCTTGCATCTAACAGCTGTGTTTCAGGAATAGGAAGTAAAAGCTTTAAAAAATGAAATGAAGAACCTCAATTCCTTATCACAACAGTTGGAGATCTTCAGTCTCAGGCCCTTAAACTATTCATTACTCTTACAGTCTGTTCTTACATGTCTAGAAATCCTCTGAGAACTGTGCTTTCTGACCAGACAGCCAATGATTGTCTGTATTGTAGCATCAAGTCCTACATACAGCATAGGAAGCCCGAGTTAATGAGGCAGTCCTAATGTGCCAGTTCAGATCCAGAAATTTTGATGATTATTCATAATATTGCTACTATATCATCTTGAAGGCAGTGGTTAGGACTAACTGATACTGAAAAGAAACATCTGCTGGGGCAGGCAATGTGTTTTTGGAAAAAAACTCATGGTTGGGGTGACTACAAGGGGAAATTAACTGTGGTCATCAGAATAACAAGGTTTGACTACATAGTAAGATGGGTGTGGTTGTGGTGTGTTTCCCTTGAGACATTAACTGTAGTTAATTTAAATGTCAGTTGGACACTCCCTGGAAAGCTGTAGCTCAGTGGGTATCATGTGAAGAGTGATTTATTGAATGCAATATGTAAAGTGATTTCTTGATGCAGGGCAGCATGTTTAATACCTGGAAGCCAATGTGGGTTGTGCTCTTAGAAGATGGAATTGAATTCTACAAGCGGAAGGCTGACAACAGCCCCAAAGGGATGGTCCCATTAAAAGGAAGCTCTATTAGCAGCCCGTGCCAAGATTTTGGCAAAAGAATGGTAAGTAATTTTTATTTAACAATGATTGACAGTATGCTCATACTCCTGGAGGAATTTGAAGGGGCACAAGAGTGGTGGTTAGAAATTCCTTACACTTATCCTAGTGGTGACTCTTACTTGTCTTAGAAGGTCGCAAGCAGGCTTGGATAGGTGGGGGATTTGAAAAGTGCAGCTTCTCAAGAGAAAAATGAGGATAAGAACAATTAAGAGGAGCAATTCAGAATGTGTTTGTGGTTTTGGGGGTTTTTTGTTTGCTTGTTTTTTTAAAAGTCTCTGATTCTGTCAGAGAGCAAAGCTAAATTAGTGGGGACACTTAGCAGCTGAACAGCACAAGTCCTGTATTAAATGTAAATCAAGCTACCACAGGATAAAGGTGTGGGAAACTATTTCATTATCAGCAGAAGCACTTTTGTTATTGTCGAAGAGCAACAACCGGCTTGCTCAGACAGGAAGGAAATAAATGCTATGACACAAATGCCCCAAACTGTAATTCCAAATCTTTTTATCACCATTTGGTAACTACCCGACCCCACACACTTCACACTCATGCAATTTGTATTCATTGCACATTGTGACTAAGAGTCACAGCCACGTGCAGATAGAGAGCTCAAAAACTGAAACTAAAGTAGAGAAACTAGTTCAAATGTTGCCTATGCATTTGGGATATCTGAGGTCCCAATTGACAGTGAAACACATAGATTACTATATTCACAAAATCAGAGTCTTGTTTGACAGCAAATAAGATAGAGGAAGATAAATGTACAAGCATACGTATTTTGTTACAGGGTTCCTGGAAAACTATTGTTGGTAAAACATGGATTTCTGGTATGAGCAAAGAATTGTGTCTTTAGTCAGCTATTTGTTATTTCAGCAGCTCAGTTTGATCAAATAGGCATTATACCCCCAGGAATTCATCTGACAAAGGGATCCTTCAGAATCTGGAAGATATCCAGTTACAGTTTAAAAAAATTTACTGCAAGAATGCCTTACTAAAGAGAGAAGTCTTTGAGAGCATTTGAAAAATAAAAGTGCAAGAGAGTGCATGAGGAACAAAGCTTCACTTTCTTCTATGAGTAAAGTGAGGAGAATTATACCTGCCCTTAGGTTCTGTGGCAAGTGGAGTCAGTGCCCCTCGTGTCAGGTTTGGATCTGCTGACTTTCCTTTTTCCTTCCTTTCTTCTTTTCTTTCTTGTATTTCTTCCTTCCTTTCTTTTTTTTTTTTTTTTTTTTGATTCTTTGTGCAGACCCCGTATTTATGTGTAAAAAAGAAGTGGATTCTTATATTCTTGCATCTATTCAGAAAAAGGAGCTCTTAACTTACAAAATGGCTTTGAAGCAATACAAGAAAAGCATGGGGCAGTTAGTGAAGATTGCTTTTAATCCTGTGCTCAGTCCAAGAAGTTATAGATGACTGCTTCTCCTAGGTACGAACGGTTTTAGAGGGCCATTACCTCGGAAGTCACAGCAAGGATCATCAAGAGCTGCCTGGTCTTTCTATCTCTCTAGGTACTGGGAGTTCTCCACAGAAGGAGACCCCACTATCATGCCTGGAAGGAGAATTGCATGATTGTACATTCCCACCCCATGCCCATCGTAGCTTTTTTGATCCCTCAGCTGACAAGGGTGGTTGTCCAAGTGATTCAGAAGGTTTTGAGATTGACTGCTGGTCAAGCCCCTATTGCTAACAACTCCTGCCTGAGCTACCCTTGACCATGACTAGATAAACTTTACTGTTTAACTCCTGCAGTTTCAGACCTGACCTTCTGCTTCAGCATGGCTGTGTGTCAATGCGTTGCCTGCACACTGTCTGGGTGCTCTTTGTTAAAAGCACTTGGCTTCACATCTTTTGCAAACTGTTAATAATAAAGGCGAAGCATAATTACATCTAGGGACTTGAGCATGGGGCAGGAACATTAAATAACCAAATAAAGGAACAGAAATTAAGTCTATCTGGACACACTTAGTTCTAATTCTGCTGGTTTGAAAGCATGTTCCTGTATTATCCATTTAACAGGCCTCAGCTCAGCACTCCTTACCCTACACAAGGTACAGTACATGGGAGAAGAGTACTGTGTTCAAGAATATCACAGAGCTTTTCTCACAAAAAATTCCTTTCCAAACAGTTTTGTGGGGTTTGTTTGTTCCTTTGTTTTTAACTCCCACAGAGGCACTGCTATCGTCAGTATTGGTCTGTAGTAGTTGATTGGAAATGTCAGTAATAGTAATACATTTAACACCAATGGAAAGATCATTCAGCAGCCTATGTGCATTCTACAGAATAGGCAAAGAGGTCTGAAGTACCCAATGACTGCTGAAGGCAGTGAGAAAGACCCTCACCTGCCCAAAGGGCTGCTCCAGGATGTACCGGTTTGCAAACAGTCAAAAATTGCAACAGCCTTATTTGTATGAGTAACACTATCACTGGGATTGTTCTTACAAGTACTCACTGCCCAATAGAATTAAACCTAAATTTCTATATATGTTCCTTGAAAATGTAGTATCTTGGGTTTTGTATCTTACATTTTACAGCTTCGCTGCTGAATCCAGTGCCTCTGTGTTCCATCCTGCCTTTGCATTGGTTATGTGCCAAAACACGTTTCTTCCCCGAACAGGGATTGTTCTCTTTCTTCGTGGTTTGCATACATTTGATTCGTATGGCTAGAAATGAAAGTATATTTTTAGGACAGGAATTCTGTAGGGTGAAAAGTGGGTTAATTCTCATGAGGTCAGTTTTAAGTCTGGTCTCACTCACTTGGGCCCTGTTTGGAGCAGGGACTATTGAGCCATGAGCAGACTTCTATATTCTTCTGGTTATATTTCAATGATTTGAAGCAGGTTGTGTACCTGCATCAGGACCCAGCTTGAAACCACAGGGCACATCACCAACACACTTTGTTTATTAAATCAATTGTGAAATGCAGGTGCTGAGGGGAAAAGAAGCAATCTTGGGGTTGTTAAACAGAGATACAGCCTGTTCAGAAAAGGCTGCAGCTGCATATTTTGAAAGCTTATTTCAAAAAGTGTTTGCTGTTCCTGATCTGAAGTTTGATCATTGCTTGATGTGATGTTAATTCTGCTTTTCTTGTGCTTTCTCTGGTTTCCCCGTGGCTTTCCTCTGGATAGCATGATCTTCTATGGCTGCTCAGTCAAATTTATTTGTCCTGACTGAAACAATCTAAAATGTTGGTGTTTACTTCAGTCTAATGGTGTCATTTTCTCAAAAGCAGACACAGATAGGCATCATCAGGGGGAGTCTTGGCCACTTCTTGGAATGGATAGTCAACCTCTTCACCAATTTCAGAGGAAGCCTGGATGTCTAGTTTAGTAGCCTAGCTTTCTAAAAGTCCCAATCTCCCCTGTGTATTGGAAATGAAAACTCTTAGTGTTTCACTATATGCTGCTTCTCAGCTCTTCGACTTTATTAATGCTGATTTTTTTTTTTTAGTTTTTTTTTCATATTTTCCTTTGGTAAAAGCTTGCTTTAATGCTTTATTTCATTCTGTTAAGCTGGTGTGTTAGCATGACTCTTGGATATTTGAATTTGGAGAGATCTGTTTGCTTTTCACATGCATCATACATTGATTTTTGGGATGTAGCTCTTTACTGCATAATTGAAAAGGTGGGTGTTACTGGAAATATGAACAGTGTCAGATAAGAAATGGTTACTTTTCTGTCTGAAAGGGATTTTTTTTTTAAGGACCTACTGCTTTGTAAGTTTGAAATCTGTCCTCCATAAAGGTCATTGAGACTTCTGCACAATTTCATGATGTAAGAATTCCCCCCCCCCACCCCAACACAATCTGTATAATAGGGATGCTCAGAAAAGTTCCATTTACAAATGTGGGCTTCAACAGGCTCATTCAGTGTATTGATTTTCTTGCTGTAGATTCACTGCTCTCTGCTCTTTGATGATCGTCTTTGCTTGCCCTCATAAAGCCTTGCTGTGTGCTTGCTGATGACCCTGTCATTTTTAGATGCCTGCTAAACCAGAACCTGTTGTATTTATTCTAATACAACTGCAGAACAAATTACAGTTGCATTTACAGGGAACTGCATGTTAGAGGAAGTGGAAACCCTCTTGACTGAGTAATCAGATCCAGATTTTCCGCCCAAAAGATCACTGGATAAAAATGAGATCAAAAAGTGTGAACTTTGTGTTTTGCTTTCAGGTTGGTGGTGGGTTTTTTTTTCTGATTAGAACTACATTTAAAAGGTCTTTCCTTATTTTGGGGAAATACAGTCTTTCCATTCTTGCTAGTGTGCTTAGATAGGTAGCAGTCAAGGCCCTACCAAGACTTTAAAGGTTTGCTAGGCTGAAAGTGTGTTCAACTGCTCTCCAATGTGACCGTGCCCTTTTCTCTCCTTGTGAATCAGTAGATGGGCACTATGATGCAGGGTTTCTTTTCCCCTCCAGTCTGACCACATCTCTATAAACATTACACCCACTCTAAGCCTGCAGGGGCTGGGCACTTCAGCCTTCCAGCTGTGTTGAACTTCCCAGCAAAAGTTAAAATCAGCAGCTTTGTCAGTGCCACTCACCTTGGCTGTGCTGATAATTTCAGGATGGCTCACAAAGGAATAACAAAAGGAGTCTGTTACCAGTGCTGCCTGTTTCTGGTTTTCTTCAAGTTGTTTTTTTCATTTAACTGTGGCAGTAAGGCACTTTCTGTAGTCCCGTAGGCACAGGTGGGCTGCAATGTCATGGTGGTAATAAGTTAATAGTGCCCAACTGGCTACATCCAAGTAACTTTTTAAAAATCCCCTTCTTTTATCATTCCAGTTTGTCTTCAAGCTCACTGCAGCCAAGCAACAGGACCACTTTTTTCAAGCTGCTTTCCTGGAGGAGAGAGATGCCTGGGTACGGGATATCAAGAAAGCAATTCATTGCATAGATGGAGGCCAAAGGTTTGCCAGAAAATCCACGAGAAGGTCTATCAGACTGCCTGAAACAATCAACCTGAGGTTTGTTCTTATAGTTCTGCTCCCCCATTTACTTCCATCCATAGGCAGTGTGCCAGATACGTAACCTTGGCCTGGAAGAGCTATGAACATGTTTCTGGCATTTTTATACAACATATAATTTATTGCAAAGATATTTCAAACTTTGTTTGCTGTCCAGAGAAATGCTGATGTTAGCCTAGTTTTTGAATGGTCAGAGGACAGTGGTGCCTGCTAGACAACTTGGAACTGGCAAAGGGAGAAGAAATAGAGAGCACACCCAGGAAGCCATCTATTTGTCAGTACTTATAAAAAGTAAGCTGTCCTTAACTTTTTTATCTGAGCAGTAAATATTGAGATACAAATGAACCTGCAGTGCTCCATACATGACAATAAAGCTGCACAGGGCCAAGATCCAACTAAATCTGGTTTTGCAGGCTTCAGCAGTGGATCACCCTGACAAATGGGCCAAAGGATGTGAACTGTGACACTTAATATTCACCTCTTGTGTCATTCCAGAGCTCCGAGAAATTAGAGTCCTGAGCAAGTGAAAAGTGGGCAGGAGGAAGGAAGTCACACCAGGGTTCACTGAGGTTACTTAGGGCCTTTGAGAGCATGCAGACTTTGGAAATATCACAGTGACAGGTTTTCTGCTCAGCCAAGGACCTTTGGGGAAATGTAACAGAAAGCAGTGAGCTCCCCTATTGGCCCCAAGGCTGTGGGGCCCTGTGCAGGTGCCTCGTCAGTGGGTGTTGCCCTGTTCACACTACAGTCACCACAAGTTGTTCCGTTCTCAAACTACGGGAGTGTGGTGAGCCCTTTGGGTGCTCCCTGTTATGCGACTGCAGCTGTGACAGTGATGTCATGAGGCCTTCAAGCTTTGGAATGTAAATTTTTCAGAAGATTAAATTGAGCCATGCTCGGAAGAGAGCAGAACATGCCAGCAAAACATGAAGGCCCTGTGAATGACAATGATATTATTGTACGAACTGGCTAAACTTCTTTATCTGCTAACAGTTTCTATGGTTCTTTTTATGCCCAGTGCTTTGTACCTGTCAATGAAAGATACTGAAAAGGGAATAAAGGAATTGAAACTGGAAAAAGATAAAAAAGTGTTCAATCACTGCTTTACAGGTAAGGAGCTCTTGTCCCTCTTTTCCATACAGTAAAGGGAGCTCAGGTCCGAGAGGCTAAAGATAGATAAAAGAGCTCTAAGCTCTATAGAGCACAGAAAAGTTTGAGAAGAAAACCTAGGAGATGTTTTCTATACCAATGCAGGAGGTGTTCCAAGGATGAAGATTAAAAGTGCTCTGTTATGGCCATGGTAAGCAAGAGAGGATGGAGAAATTTAACCAGTGCCAGAAAGATTGAAGTAGATCTTTGTGGAAAGTTGCATGAAACACTTAACTTCAGAAGAATTACGTCTTTCTGAATTCTTTTCATCAACAAACTGTGTCACATAATTCCTGTCCTGCTCCAAGTCAAACCTGTGGGTGCTGGAGTTGAAAGTCACCCCATTTGGACAGCACTTGTGTCAGTAACATAGCAGCCTGCAAGACTGCTTTCTCTAGGCTTAGCTGGCCTTTGTACTTCCCCAGTCCTTGTCCCTGAGGCTTCCCAGCTCAGCCCTGCATCCCCTCCCAGCTCTCTTGTTCCTTAGGAGCAGCGTTAGGGAGTTGTACTGGCCCCTGCCATCAGTCAGATCAGCTGTAGCTCACTGTTAAGCTCACCAAGGCACCTTGCCAGATTAGCTCTCCGCCTTGTCACGAAGAACATCTTTCAGGACATTGACGATTAGATGGAGTAGGCTTGTTGCCTGTGTATTTTTTGGCTTCTTCGTGTCTGTCTTGGTTTGTGGCTGAGATTGTTTGTTCCTTCGTAACCAGGCACCTCTGTGATTGACTGGCTGGTGTCCAGCAATTCCATCCGGAATCGCAAAGAAGGTCTCATGCTTGCCTCTTCCCTCCTGAGCGAAGGCTACCTCCAGCCCGCGGGGGATACGTCTAAGGCTGCTGCCGAGGGACTGTCAGACACCCCCTTCTTAGATCTCTGCGATGCCTACTATTACTTCGTGAGTGGTGTATTCTGGGATTTTCATTGTCCCACGGTTGCCCATGTTCTGCTTTCCTTGGTCTTTCTTAAATCCTGGAGGAAAGATTGTTCAGTGATAGAGAAATTCGTGTGAACTGTTTCTCTACATGATACTCGGAATGAACTGGCTAGCTGTAGTATTTGTAAGCAGGACACTTTCTTTTTGTCACTCTTCTAAGTGTGAACTGAGTGATCAAGCTGGATTCTTTTTTAACTTTGCCCTTTGTTTGGTAACTTCAGCAGTAACTAGAATTTAGCCATCCCTTCCCCTGATGATTCAGTGGAAGGGAAGAGTAACTCATTGTGGTGGGGTTTATCAGAGTGGCATAAGCTACAAACGCGGTTTTGTGCAGAGACACCAAATCTGACACGGCGTGTGTGCACACGCACAGCTTGCCTGTGAGCAGAGGAACAAAGGTTTTCAGTATCTCCCAGTAACACGTGTCCTGGGTAGCTTATCCAGCTTTTTTGATTTATTGCTTTGTATTCTGTAGATTGATTTTAAGAACTTGCAATGTCACAGTTGAATACTGCTTTTAAAATGTTTGGCAGATGAACTTACACCTCCTGTCAAGTAAAATGCTTAAATACTACAATTCTGGCTATATTTACCACATAGAATTGCTCGACTTCAGCAAAACAAATCTCCCATTTGCTTTCCTCGAATGTGTCCCTGGAAAGGCGACTTCACTTGGGTAGCAGTGGAAGCAGAGACACTGCTGGTAAAGGCAGCCTTGTCACCATCACAGTTCCTGGCTACTTGGGACACTTCTCCTAGTAGCCCATGTGTGCTCTGCCTGCTTTCAGTTTGTTTCTAGTTTTATTTAATACTAGTGGGGTGTGAGGAGTCCATGGCAGGTCACTTCTGACTTGCTATCATACAAGTAGGCAGCACAGACATTCACTGTAAGCTGTAGGAATGATTCCCTACATTGCTATCATCTGGATCCTGAGACAGCCTATGTTAAGTGCACACATCACAATATCACAGCTGTAGAAAATGGCAACTTTCAAAACCAAGAAGCAGTTGTTGTTGGAGTAGACAGCCTAGACCGAGGATTTATTCCCAAATTCTAGATGCTTGTGATGGATAGAGGAAGGGTGTGATGGGTGCAGGGATTGGCTGTGCTGGCATTGCTTCTTACGAACTGCCATGTATTAAAATCTGTGACATCATGGGATTGAGGCAGCCCATCCATCACAGGGAAAGTGTGACACCAAGAATCATGGAGAATGGAGGCACTGACATACACACAGATGCTCCAGCTCTCTTCAGATGTCCTGATACCCATTGGTGTAGTCCTGCCTCACACTGAAATGCTTCCATGGTGACTTGGAGAGCTCCTCAACTTCACTGGGAGATTTTTCCAGTAAAAGGGTAGATTTTTTTGGGTGGCAAAAAACAGGGTGGAGGGAAGCTGAATAGAAGCCAGATTTCTGTGTATATAAAAATAGAGTGGCTGTTCAACTTCTGATTTTTCTCTTGTGGTCATGCAGCCAGACAGTGGGTTTTTCTGCGAGGGAAATTCTAGTGATGATGATGTGGTCCTGAAAGAAGAATTCAGAGGCATAGTAGTCAAACAAGGATGTTTGCTGAAACAGGTCAGTACTGCATGGCTTTCATCCTGTCATTGGGATCATGCTGCATGGATACAAGATTAGTCTTTTACACGTAGAAGCTTTAGAGAAGCAAGAAACTAGCTTATGCCATCTCCACGCTTGACAGGTTTCATCTCTGTCTCTCTTGCCTTTGCACAAAGAATGCTGGCTTCAGCAACTGAATTCAGTTGCTAATTTTCACAGACTTTTTCAGCAAACCTGAGTGAAGGAGTCCTTTCAGTCACTAATGCTGGATCCTGTCCCATCTGTAAGATGGAAGATAACTGTATGCTTTCCTTTCCAGCAGAACTTTAAGTAATATGGTGAACGTCATAGTAAGATCTTTACTTTCTCAGGCCATTGCAAGCAGAAATTAGTGAACTGAAGGCAAGACCAGGATTCTTCAAAGAATAGAATAGCTCAGTTGGAAGGGACAGGCAGTGATCATCTAGTCCATCTGCCAGACCAGTTTAGGGATGACCAAAAGTTAAAGCATGTTATTAAGGGCATTGTCCAAATGCCTTTTAAACACTGAGAGACGTGGGGCGTTGACCACCTCTCTAGGAAGCCTGTTCCAGTGTTTGACCACCCTCTCAGTAAAGAAATGTTTCCTAATATCAAGTCTGAACTTCCACTGTTAAAATATTCTTTGGGAGCCTAAGAGATTTTTGGTGGTGCTCACTTGTGTTTCTTTTACTCAATCAGATTACTCAAGAGCAATGGAAGAAATTAGATACACATCTTTCTGCTATCTTTTACTCTGTCACATTCACATCTGTCTAGTTAGTAAGAGCTTCCTTGCAAACAATGTAGCTAATTGAGAAACTAATATTTTAAAATGCTGAAAGGAAGTGATTCATGACATTTTTCCATCAGTGTTAGTCTGGATTTGGTCCCCTTCAGTGAGCTGTGGATCACTGCTTGAAGTGTCACTGCATCTGCTGAGAATGCTTCAGCAGATGTAGATTTTCCCTACCCATCATCTCAGCTTTGAAAACAGGCAGTGAGGCATCTACATATCGGAAAGTGGTGTCCTACTTGAGGTTTCTCAGCCATGAACACTCTGCGCTTAAGTCAGATAAGCCTTTTTTTGTTGTTGCTGGAGATGGTTGTCTTTGCAGGAAGAGAAGGGCATTCAGCTCATTCTTGCCAATAGTTCAAGGTACCTTCCTGCAAGACATTCTGCAGCCATGTTTACTGGCAAGCATTTAAACACAGGTCTCACAGAAATGTCTAAACTACCAGAATATGTTATGCATTTAGGGGAATCTCCCACATTGAAGCTGTTCTGCTTCTCTCTAAAAAGAGAAACCAGTGTGATAACCCAGCTGTTGCGCAAAACAGCGGGATGCAGAATGACTAGGTTGAAATCCTACTCCAGCAAATATTTCCTGTCCAAAATATTCAGATTTTCCCCCTTTTTTTTGTTGTTTTTGTTTTGTTTTTGGTATTTTCCTGTTCTCTCGTGTGGCTAAGCCAACTATTAGTGCTTGCAGGCAAAGCAGTTCACAACATTCCTGTTTTTGAATTTTCTTAGGGACATCGGAGGAAGAACTGGAAAGTGAGAAAGTTTGTTTTAAGAGAGGACCCTGCATATCTTCACTACTATGATCCTGCTGGAGTAAGAGACATTTGGTTTATTTCCTTGTTTGCTTCAATGCCAATGCCTTGTAGAAATATCTGAATGGAGTATTTGTGTGGGAATGTGTGATTAGGAAGACCAAGCAGGACAGTGGAGGCTGTGCTTACATGGCTTAGCCATTCTCTGGAAAAGTAGAGTGAAGGATGGTTTCTGGGGCTGCTAAGTAGCAAGTACCACCCAGACCTGGGAACAGGTAACACTGAACTGTGCTCTTACCTCTTATTTGTATTTAATTAGAATTAATGTGTGCTCTCACTTGATTAAAATGACCTATGCCTTAAGTGCAAATGAACACTCATTCTGCAGATTATCGAGGTATTTTCTGTGTCAGGTTAGACATTGTGTTCTGTTTCTTGTGTAATTCTAACAGACCAAACCCTGCCCTAAGAAAGGAAAGAGCATTGCCATGGGCAAAACCTGCCCCCCAAAAGCTGGCATTCAGGTAGATTCAGCCCATGGGTTTTATTTCATCCTGCAGGGCTGCAGGAGAAGTGCCATTGTGGGTTACAGGTGCTTTATGCCATGCCAGTCACACTTGGCAGAGGCAGCCTAGACACATGGGAGAATAGACACTGAGTAGTTTCTGACCTCCCTAGTCCGTGTTTGCCTTCCCTGCCATCCTCTCCCAAAGAGCTGAGGTGTGTCAGGTTATAGGGACTGCTTCTTTGAAACTTAGGCTAACAAAAATGCATCTTCCTTCACCTGTCCTGAACTGCACAAGAGGCCATATTGTAAATAAGGGTTTAGCTGCTCCTGCTGATTGATAAGAATACTTCTAAGATCAACTCTTTTTCTAACTAATCTTTTTTTTCTATTCACTGTGACATTGAAAGAAAATGTATAGATGGTACAAGGCTTATATTCATCTTGTACCTTTGTTCAGGACATGCTAAATACTCTTCAGATCCTGAATTCCAAATCCCGAAAGAGATTTCCTATTTATTTGCAGGTCTTTCACCTTCCATCCCCCCACACCCTCCCTGTCACAGACTGGGGATCTCCTGATTTCCCAGTTGACATATGAAGTTAGCAAATGTTTTCATTTCCATTCTGGAGTTGTAGCCAGATATTAGCATGTGAACAGTTTCAGAAACGTTGTGTTTCATTTCAATTTCTTGCCCTCACCAGGGAGAAGAACCACTAGGAGCAATTCACTTGAGAGGCTGTGTGGTGACAGCAGTGGAAGATATGCCAGACTGTAAGAAACTGTATTGAATGAGCTGTATATTAATTTTTTTTTTGTACATTCTTTCAATCTGCCTGAAATCACAAGTGGTTTTCAGTCAAAAGCGATCTGTGTGCAATGACTCAATAATTCTTCTAGTAACTAGTCCCTGTCATAATTACTGGAAGAGGATGCTGTGATAGAGGTAGCAACAGGGAGTCTTGTGTTCCATCAGTTGTTTAGAGAAGACTTGCCAAAAGGATGGCACCATCCCTATGTTAGGGTAACTGGCCTTAGACACAGTCAAGTGAGTTTGCTCTTTAGTTGATGAATTTGGGATGGAAGCTTTACATTATAATTGGTTATGCCAACAAATTATTACTGCTCACATTCTGCTCCCTCCCAAAACTAGCGATTGTGGGGACAGCGATTGTTAAGTGTTGCTGCAAGGAACAAGAAACACTCGTTCCATTCATTCTCCTCTTCACTGGAGAGGCACTGTCATACCCAGCATGGAAGTCTGTTGGCATTTCAGCACCTCTGTAGGCTGTGCTGGCAGATATGAAAATAACTGGAGATTCTGGATGTGCCATGAACGTAAACATCTTATTTTTGTAGCTGGCAAGGCACGGGGAAGCTTTGGGGAACATGACCTGTCTGCAGGATTTCAGATCCTTCCATGATTGGAGATCAATTAACCAGAGACTCCTGAAGGTGAAATGTGCAGAACTCATGGGTTGTTTCTTCAAGAGAGACCTATCTCATAGACCAAATCTTGCAGTCTGTTAGCAAAGGCCTGGTCAGGCACAGCTATGGAAAGGAAGGAAATCCCCTTACAGTGTGTCAAGGAAGAAACATTGTAAATACATGACTTTATTCCCTCATAGCTGATTGCTTATTTCTTCCCTGTAGCCAAGAAGTATGATGTTGACAACATCCTCTTTGAAATCATCACAGCAAATGAAATCCACTATTACTTGCAAGCAGCCTCATCTGCAGAGCGTACAGAGTGGATCAAAGCAATTCAGGCAGTTTCTAGGACTGGAAAATGAAGATGATCTGCCAGCAAGAAGACAAACAACTGAAATTTGTTACTCAAAAGAGGGATTTTTAGCATTTCACTGAGAGAAAACAATATTATCCAGAAAGGCTTGTGGGTAGTGGTGAGGGTGGGTAATAAATTCAATTCTATAGTGGGCACTAACTAGCTAACACTTTCTGCTTGTGTTATGGTAAGATTTTACTAAATATTTTACTAAATTATAGCATAGAACATGCCATATTAGTGCATGCTGCTTAATCTATTGTGGGAAGGTACCTTACACCTTTCCCTGCTGCCACAGCTGATGAGAATTCACTGTTAACAGAGGATGGAGTCATATCACTGACTGTGAGAAACTTGACTAGTAACCTATCATTCAGCCTATGTTTGTTGTTCAGTATCTGCAGATATTTCAAAGTCTTCCCAAGACAAACTTTTACAATTTCTTCATCAGCCAATGATATTTCTACTGCCATGTTCACCTATACAAGTAATGCCATAAATTTAAAGAAAGAAATCAACTAACTTGGAAACCTAATCTGCTCCTTTATAATCCTTCAGTGTTAAGGAAAGGAAGAATGGAGACAACTATGTAAACACCCATGTGGAAAGTAAGTCCAACTCAATGACAGTGGTATGAGCTTCCGTGCAGGAAAAGTCTCTTCCCATGATATTTCAAACATGAAGCAATCTCAGTTCAACTTCTTTCTCACCTGGTTTTGACTTTTGCTAAATTTGTCCACAAGAATCTGCTCTAGGACCATTATTTCCCTTCATTTAGGTCTCCAAAGCAGTGCTGAGGTGTCATTTACTGCTGTATTTGACCTGTATTTGAACTAAGAATCTTGCAGGAGAAGGGAAAGGGTCAATGAGTTGGTTATTTGAACTACTGCTTGAAGCAATTTTTTTCAGGATTTTCTTTTTCTTTTGTAAAAAGCAACATACTTAGTCCTTGGTTCTGTGCCTTAGTAATGCAAGAGAAACTTTATGCTTGTGGAAACTGAAATAAATGTTATTTGATGGGGTCGGTTTACCTGATCAATCCTTATATTTTTGTCTGACTGTATGTCAGGTGGCTGATGACTTTCAAGTCTTCAACTCGAAGCAGGAGTTGAAAGCTAATGTCAGATTCTGTGTTGACTCTTCCAGTTTGCAGACTGATATTTTAGCGCAAGTAAACTTTAGAACTTGAAAAATTCTGTTTGTAGCTCTAATAAGGTGCCTTTTCCTGACAAATTCTTATTCAAATGTCTTCAGTCTAAAAATACATCTGGAGTTAAAGCTTCTCTTCAATTCTCCTTAATTATATCTATATCTGAGCTAATGAGCCTTAAGGTCATTTGCCTTACCACTGCTTATCACAAAGAAAACAGAGTCCTGCAGGCTGGCAGAGACTGCATCATCATGTTCATTTCATCATTCATCCAGGGGAAATTGGCTTCTGGCAGACACTTCCTTTATCTCATGCAAGCTGACAGCCTTGCTGAAGCCTGGTCAGTGAGTCTGAGGAAGGAAGACTTATGGCAAAAAGATACAAAGTGTTCTCAGCCTGCTTTCTTGATAATTACTTTGTGGTTGCTGCTTATTTTTGCTTTCAGAGCTCGCTAACCCCAAAATACCCTATGGCATAGGAAATAATGCTTGAATAAAATTTTAAAAAGCAACATCCACAAAAAAAAACCAAACCAAAAAAACCCCAACCCAAACAAAAAACAACCCAAACAAAAAACAACCCAAAAAGCTGATGAAAACTCACATAACCAAACAACAGAAACTTGTCTAGCTTGGCAAAGGAGGGATGCAACTTCCCCTTTGTAATAAAGCTGAAAAGTTTTACTGGTCTTTGACCTTGATCTTTTTCCCTATACTCAGTCAAGGGTACAGCTGTCCACCTATGAATGGTATTTTCTCTGGTAGATGATGCTCATCAGTGTATTTATGGAAAAGCTCTAATGCTTGTACTAGATTCTATCAATAGGGTGTCTAACCTCATAGGTGGTTCTTTTGAAGATGAATAACAAGGGTTTGTAGGTGTCTTTGCTTATTGGCAGAAACGGGAAAAGGGGAAGCGTATGTCTGGTGCCACCCTACTTCCATTTCCTGCTAGCTACATGTTTTCTCTTGCCTGGGACTGGTACTGTGAGTGACTCCAAACTGTTCTTCCTTTTAGTCAGGTTCTTAGGATTTTCTTGACATCAGTAATAATGATGAATGTGCTCTAGTCCATTTCCAGGAAAAACAATAAATTTCACAGGCTTTTCTCTCTGATTAGCTCCTCTTAGGTGAGCTGGGGAGTAGGGTCATTACAGGCCCAGTTTTCAAAGACATTTGGTTTCCTAACTCATGGCCATGCTATTGAAAATCAAAGGAAGTACCTGAATGCCACCAATAGTCTGACCTTAGGAATTGTGCATGAGATGATGACAATTGTCACAACTCTTGAATTGAGTCAGGAAGGTCACTAAGGAGAGAGCTACTGGAGTTGAGACAAGGTGGCGAGACTACTGTAATAGATGCCTGTATCTGAGGAAAAAAAAAGTATTTTATATCATTACAAATTCAAGAGATACTAAACAGATCTTGTCCAAGGGAATTCAGTATTAAAAAGCAACTAGAAGTCTATCATGGATTATGATACCATCTTAGTTATTTGGAAGGCAACAGGTGTGTATCCTGAATACTAACTAGCACAAGAGAAGAGAGAGCAAGCCTCAGACAAGGAACTACTAATTGAAGAGGAAAAATAGAAGAACAGAGTTTCATGTGTCATACTTCCTCCATCTGTTTTCCCCCTCTAGCTATTTAAAACACACTTCTACACACACATCAACATCAGTTCCTTTTTTACTTATAACATGAATTAGTCTTTTTTTTTTTTTTATAGATTAAATGACAGCAAAATAAATTATTGTGGATAAAGGCTATATTTATAATCTTCAATTACTCTAAGACTTGTATGATGTAGTCTACTGTAGTTTGGGAAGTGGGCCGGTGTGCACCTCATGAAGTTCAATAAGGCCAAGTGCAAGGTCCTACATCTGGGTCAGGGCAATCCCCTGCATCAACACAGGCTGGGGGATGAAGAGATTGAGAGCAGCCCTGTGAAGGAGGACTTGAGGATACTGGTGGATGAAAAGCTGGATGTGACCTGACAATATGCACTCACAGTCCAGAAGGACTCACACCATATCCTGGGCTGCATCAAAAGACACATGGCCTGCAGGTCAAGGGAGGTGATTCTGTTGTTTCACTCCACTCTTGTGAGACCCCACTTGGATTATTGTGTTCAGCTCTGGAGCCCTCAGCACAAGAAGGACATGGACATGTTGGAGCAGGTCCAGAGGAGGCCATGAAAATGATTAGAGAACTGGAACCTCTCTGCTATGAGGAAAGGCTGAGAGTGTTAGGGTTGCTCATCCTGGAGAAGAGAAGGCTCCAGGGAGACCTTATTACAGCCTTACAGTACTTTAAGGGGACTTAAAAGAAAGATTGGGACAATCTTGTTAGCAGGGCCTGTTGTGACAGGACAAGGGGTGATGGTTTTAAACTAAAAAAGGGTCGATTTAGACTAGACCAAGGAAGAAATTTTTTCCAATGAGGGTGGTGAAACACTGGAACATGTTATCCAAAGAGGTGGTAGACATCCCATCCCGGGAAACATTCAAGGTCAGGTTGGCCAGGGTTCTGAGCAACCTGCTCTAGTTATAGATGTCCCTGCTCACTGCAGGAGGGTTGGACTAGATGACCTTTAAAGGTCCCTTCCAATCCAAGCCATTCTGTGGTTCTATAAAGATCCTCTTGTTTCATGTTTGACTTGCCAAATCTTACACTGCGCAACATCCTGGCTAGCTTTCAGCCTCAGGTGTTACTTCTTATAATCCAATAAACACCTCACAGGGAGGTAGTCATGTCTTAATGTGTCTAGCAGTAGTTTCAAAAAGCTGTTCACTTTCCTTACATGGCAGCTTTCTTCTGAAGGGTGAAGTTAGTATTATTTTTCTTCTTAATGTAGTTATTTTGATGCTTCTCTTTGCAATATACTGTCTTTGCTTTTTATTGGAAAGATGAGTTCACAGAAAGTGTTAAAGGTCTAGTGAAAATGTAATAGAAAAGTTTTCTGAGTATCTTTAATCAAAGTTTGTTCACAAAGAGTAAGAAACTAGTTAAGGCCTCTGAGGTATGATCTAGCATGTACTGTCATATCCCTCTTTTAGACAAAGTTTTTATTTGTATTTCTTAGTGCAATATTGCAGATATTTCTTCAATGCAGTAATACTACTTCTGTCCTTGACTTAGATTTCACTTTACTACAAATGTTAAACACCATTAATTTCCTTTTTTTCCCCCCTAAATTGTCCTCAGAACTTTAGAAGTTATTTTGAGTTAATCAACTTGCTTCACTAGGCTCTGGATAAGCTCTTTTATTGTTTGTAATGTGCCGCCATTTGTTCTGAGTTCAGGCTTGAGTAGCAACAAAATGAAGAATCCTGAAAACTTCCCTTAGATAACATTTTTGGTTAGGGCCAGAAACATTTTAGTAGGATGGGAGTGGGGGTGGGTGGAAGGGGGTGTTGGTTTGTTCTTTTCATTGTTTTTTTTTTTTTCAGTTTGTACCTTTTGAAAGTGTAGGAGACTCACAGGAGGAACTTCAAAAAGCAAAGTGAGTAGATAACAATCCTCTGCTGGTTGTTGGTAGTAGATATTTTTGTGGGTGCCTTCAGTTTGTGTTTTAAAAAGTGTACATGTCTTCACTTGTGAACTGTGGTCTTCTCGATGCATAGAGAGGTTTGATCATGCTTAGTGTGAACTTTTGTGTGCAATACAGCACTTGAAGCTGGGCTTCTGATTTCTTCTGTTTGAGTTTCCACAGGTTAACAGGGCGTTGTGTGCTCTAGTCCTTTCTTCTCACCAGCCACTTCTCTTGGAGGAGTTTTTGGGTTTGTTGACTTTGGCAGCCTGAGTAGACTCTGCATGGCATGCAATAAACAGTGCCATGTTCTTTAGCCTACCTATATGTATCATTTTTAAGTACATGTGTTGTGCTGTGTTTGTCCTAAAGTAAATAAAAGTGAAATGTATGTGCTCTTACATGTGAATAATATGCCATAATGTTGTTTTCAAAAGCTAGGATGAAAGAAAATGCGAGGCTGTTCATATGGTCTCTGGTTTGAAGGATTGCGTCTAGATTATGCAGTGAAGTGATTGCCTAGTTATATTATTTAGCCTGTAAGATGAGCAGTTCTGAGTGTGTAGAGTGTCAGATGTTTGCCCTTTAGTATCAGGACACAGGACGGAAATCAGTCCTGCTTCTTGTGACCAATGCTGACAGCAAGTAAAGACTCTTTCTCTTGCCTTCTAAGCCTTCCTCTGCTACCCAGGAGCAGAGCCCCTGAGTATCTGTCTATCTCATATCTTTCTCTGACACTTGTGTGACACAAAGGATCACAAAGACAACTTAAATAGCAAATGGTTGAAGCAGGATCAGTGTTCTGACTGGTTGAAGCAGGATCAGTGTTCTGACTGGTTGAAGCGCTGGTGCCTTTCCCGCCACACTTGGCTTAGCTGCTCGAGGGAGCCTCAAGGCAATGTTGAGCCTTTGTGATGCTCCCACCTGGCTCAGAAGTCTCTGGATTGGAGCCTGAAAGAGGAGAGAATCTCTTGCCAGGTCTGTGGAAGTAGCTTCAGTATGAGAATGAGACTTGGTCCTGGCCGATGTGCAAAATGAATGTGGAAGGGAGCCGCTGTCTGTATCTGTGAGTTATTTCTGTTGTATGGGATGGTGATATAATTGATGTCTGAATCTGATGCATGAAGACTAATTTGAATGTGGTTGCTTCATCACCTTTTGAAGGTATTTTAGGAACTGCTTTACCTCTTAAAATGATGGATTGGTGAACTGCAAGCCAAGCAAACAAAAAACACCCATGAAGAAAATCCCTGACTGAAAACAAGGTTCTTCTTTTGTTATTAGTCATGAGACTTCTTGAAATAGAGCTTCTCATTTGGCTCAAAATAAGTTGGTCTTGTTTTTTTGTTTTTGTTTGTTTGTTTTGTGGGTTTTTTTGGTTGGTTGATTTGTTTTGTTTTGTTTTTTTTTCCTAGATTAGAACATAAGACTTCCTGACTTGCATTTAGAACCCAAACTGTGGCTATCCACACTTTGTTTCTGGTTCTTGTAGATGGGTGTTGGGTTTTTTTCCCCCTTTCATTTTAGTTGAAGGGAGAGTCAAACTGTGTATGAAAACTGAGGAAGATTCCAGTTCTCATACTTCATTGGACTTCCATTGCAAGTGTAGTAAGGTGTAGTACAACTCTTCACCTTTCCTGCATAGACTCTGCCTTTTTTTTAAGATGGCAAAATGTTTCCCTCACTTTCTCCGTCCCATTAAAACATGACGGAGAGTGAGGGAGAGAAGGAATATGGAAGGCAAATGCTGATGAAAACCAATGGATTTTTGCTTCCACCAGTTGAAAGGGAGGGAAATTATGTTAGTAATTTAATTAAAATTTGCCTTCAGTATGTCTTTCACCAAACTTTTTAATATTAATAAACCAGAGCGATCAAGGGAAAGGAGGAAAAACTAGGAATCAACTCTTTTAATTAAAAAAAAAAAAAAAAAAAGGCGGGGGGGGAATCTAAAAAATCCCAAACTAGACACTCCAATCTTCCCCATCTTCAAACCCAGATATTAAACAGACATTGAGAACTTTCTTCTTAATAGTATTGCCATTAACCCTTTTCTCTTTATCAAATATAACAGAACAACCTATTGCAGACTTATAAGAGTATCAATTATCTAAGTCAATGTATCAGTCTTTTCATGTACCTGCTTTTACATCATAAGGAAACATCTGAAAATCCTTTCTCAAACACCAAAGTACATCCAAAGAAAATGAAGAAACCATCTCTTTTGTCATTCCTTGCTTCTGCTATGTGTGCATGTCGGTGTCCTGCTTTTGAAGGCTGAAGTTGCCATGCGTTTGCCTAGTATGAGATGGTGAAAGCACAGTGACAAAATCACCAAGAATGTGAGAGATATTTTTGAACAGGAAGAGTTGTTTATATCAGATTTGTAACACTCCTATGCTCTTTTCTGATTAATAAAAGGAAATATTTTATCATGCTGGTACATAAGTACCAGAAGTAACGGCTGGAGGCCATTTTTGGCATAGTGATCATGATATTATAGTTTCCAATTCTTGGGGAAGTAAAGAGGTGGGTCAGTAAAACTGCCACCTTGGACTTCCGGAGGGCAGACTTTGGCCTGTTCAGGAGACTGATTGACAAAGTCCCTTGGAGGCCATCCTGAAGGGTAAAGGAGTCCAGGAAGGCTGGATGTACTTCAGAAAGGCAGTCTTAAATGTGGAGGAGCAGCTGTCCCAGTGTGCCAACAGATGAGCCTGTGGGGTAGACTGGCCTGGCTGAGTGGAGAGCTTTGGTTGGATTCAGGAACAAAAGGAGGAGAGTTTATGGCTTTTGGAAGAGGGGGCGGCCTCCTGCGAGAACTACAAAGATGTAGTGAGGCTATACAGGGAGAAAATTAGGAGAACCAAAGCCCAACGAGAACTCCACCTGGCTTCTGCTGTTAAAGGCAATTAAAAAAAAAAAGTTTCTATAAATGCAGTAACAACGAAAGGAGGACCAGGGAGAATCTCCATCCCTTATTGGATGCAGGAGGAAACAGTGTGACAAGGGATGAGGAAAAGGATGAGGTGCTGAATGCCTTCTCTGCCTCAGTCTTTAGCAGTAGAACTAGTTCTACTAGTTCCCTAGACACCCAGCCCCTGAGCTGGAGGACAGGGAGGGGAGGCAGAATGAGACCTTCACAATCCAAGAGGAGATAGTCAGTGACCTGCTACACCACTTAAACACACAAAAGTCGATGAGGCCAGATTGGTTACACAGAAGAGTACTAAAGGAGTTGGCGGATGTTCTCACCAAGCATTTCTCCATCATTTACCAGCAGTCCTGGCTAACTGAGGAGGTCCCAACAGACTGGAGATTAACAAATGTGACTCCCATCTACAAGAAGGGCCAAAAGGAGGACCCGGGCAACTACAGACCTGTCAGTCTGACCTTGGTGCTAGGGAAGGTCATGGAGCAGATCATCTTGAGTGCCATTATGCACCATACAAACAGTAATAGCCAACATGGCTTCACTAAGAGCAAATCATTCCTGACTAATTTGGTGGTCTTCTACAACAGAGTTACAATTCTGGCTGATATGGGAACAGCAACTGATGTAATCTATGTGGACTTGTGCAAAGCATTTGACACTGTCCCACATGACATCCTTGTCTCTAAGATGTAGGGACATGGACTTGATGGATGGACCACACAGTGGATAAGGAACTGGCTAGAAGGTTGCACTCAAAAAGTTGTGATCAATGGCTTGGCATGCAGGTGGAGACCAGTGACAAATGGAGTTCCTCAGGGATCTGTTCTGGGTCCAGTGCTGTTCAACATCTTTGTCAGTGACATAGACAATGGCATTGAGTGCACCCTCAGCAAGTTTGCCAACGACACCAAGTTGTGTGGTGTGGTGGGGTCACTTGAGGGAAGGGATGCCATCCAGAGGGACCTTGACAGGCTTGAGAAATGGGCCAATGCAAACTGCATGAGGTTCAGCAAGTCAAAGTGCAAGGTCCTGCATCTGGGTTGGGCCAATCCCAGGCACACTTACAGACTGGGTACAGAGAGGGTTGAGAGTGGCCCTGAAGAGAATGACTTGGGGGTGTTAATCGATGAGAAGCTCAACATGAACCACCAGTGCAACTCAGAAGGCCAACCATGTCCTAGCATGCATCCAGAGCAGTGTGGCCAGCAGATCAAGTGAGGTGATTCTCCCCTTTTACTCTGCTCTCATGAGAGCCCACCTCAAAAACTGCATCCAGTTCTGGTGTCCCCACCATAAGAGGGACATAAATCTGTTGGAGCAAGTCCAGAGGAAGGCCACAAAGAGGATCCAGGGTCTGGAGCACCTCTGCTATGAGGGTAGGCTGAGGGAGCTGAGATTGTTCAGCCTGGAGAAGAGAAGACTCCAGGGGGACCTTATAATTGCCTTCCAACAACTGAAAGGGTCCTACAAGAAGACTGGAGAGGGACTCTTCACAAGAGTGTCCAGCAATAGGATGAGGGGAAATGGTTTTAAACAGAGGGAAAATAGGTTTAGATTGGATCCTAGGAAGAAGTTATTCAGCACAAGGGTGGTGAGACTCTGGAATACATTGCCTGGAGGGGTTGTGGATTACCCTACCCTGGAGGTGTTCAAGGCCAGGTTGGATGAGGCCTTAAGCAACCTAGTCTAGTTATGAGGTGTCCCTGCCCATGGCAGGAAGGTTGGATTAGATGATCTCTAAGGTCTCCTCCAGCCTAAGCCATTCTATGAAACAAAGGAATTGGAAGCAAAAAAAACCCCAAAAACAAAGAAACCACACACAAAAAACCCCACCCCTGCAGTTGAAAAGGTAGAACTACCTTTATTACAGAACTAAACAAAATGCTACTACTGCATCATTATGACAGAAGGCTGATGCGGTGTGTACATGCTGAGAAAGATAATTGTAGAATTTAACACCACTGAGTCTATTAAATGAAAATGATATCATGACAAAGTGTGAAAGACATTAACCACAAAAATAACATCTCGGATGACAAGAAATAAAATCCACACATAACAGGAGATTAGAAATAAATACCAAAGCTTAGTAGTAAGTAGTCTGATAATTCATTAATTTTCTTGATTTTGCTGAACCACTCTCTTTATAGTATACAAATAGCAATTTCGGATATCCTGTTGTGAGGAGTCAGACCAACAAATGAATTATTACATTATATGGTACCTTGCAATTGTGATCATTGGCGCATCATGGATACACACCTCAAGAGGACGTGGCGGAGGAGGTGGCAGGCTTGCGACTTTGGCTGCTCTTCGTCTTTCCACTTCCAGAGCATGTTTACGTGCATCTGTTCGTCTTGGGTGGAAAAAACAAACAAAACCACACATACACACACAAAAAACAAAACCAACCAAACAAAAACCACAAACAAAAACCAAACAAACAACAAAAACACAAGCAGCACAAAAGAGAAGAGAGAAGGAAAACTACTCAAGCAAGAAATGACAGCAGTGTGCAAAATAAAAGGCAAACCTACAAACAAATAGATTCAAAGGTACCTGAATTGAAATTCTTGGGAGACAGGGATGGGCAAGCACACTGAAAAGTCAACAGAACTTATGCTGGAAGGTAGCACTGGAAAAACTAATTGCTTGAAGTAATGCAAGAATGTTAACATATACAAGTTTCTAAACAACAAAGCAAAGCCCCTGATTCTCACCTATGTTTTCAGAGAGCACTGCATCATGTTAACATATTTTAATTTCTCAAGTGTGGAAAAAATTAAGTATTTAATCAATAGGTCTTGCCTCTACTCAAGCACAATCGTCCCCAAGAGTACACAGTTAATTTTTCATTGGTCCACTCTGCGTAAGAAAAAAAAGCTAAGAAGGAGGACCATGACAAATGCAATAGATCCTTTTTTCAAGTGAGCAACTCTCCATCAGGAACTGGCCTGAGAATATTTCATCTCAATGTCACTGCATAGCTGTCAGCCAATGATCTAGACTGAAAATACAGATACAGAGCTGAAAGGTCCTACGCTCACCGAGGGTCTATAAGGCCAACCTAACGTTAACACAACATTTTTCTCTTGGTTCTAAAACTACAGTTCTTATCAAAATCCACAATCAGTTCTGTAACAGATAAAATTTCGAGATAAAAAATGCTCCAAGTGAGAAGCATCAAGATTTTTGCCTTTCACCTTGTGACATTGTAAAATGCTTTCTATGCTTAATAAAATGATGTAAATATTGCATACCGGGCTTGCTCACGAAGTAATTTTTCTTTTTGGTACTTCTGCTCTTTCAGGGCTTTCCTGTGTCTCTTCTCTGCTCTTTGTTTCCTTTCCTCCGCTTGCTTTGCCAGAGCTTCTAAGTCAGGTTCCTTAACAACAAAATATTGCAAGCACTTAATACAGGACTTTACCCACATGTCATACTACCAGTGCGATACTTCAAATTACATACTGCTGGTAAGAGTCACAAACTCAAAATTAGTTTCTACTGTATCAGAGGAAGAAATACTCCAAATAACTTATTCTCTGCCATCTTCTTTCTTCTCTTCCACCAGCAGCAGCAAATTTGCCACATTCCCCGGCCAACATAACTGAACACTGATGTGGAAACTACAGCTTCTCCCCAAACCTCTTTGATAAAGAGGGTAATAAAAATATACTAACACATTTTAGAAAATGCTGACTAAACTGTATAGAGAAAACATGTTACTACCTTTCAGTCATTAATTACAACAATTATGCATCAACAGAAACATTTCTTTATGATTTCTTCTCTGTTCCTATGGCATTCAGATGACAGTTTTCCGCAAACTCACCCTTCCTAGAACTGGAAAGGACTTTACAAAGTTGATTTAGAGATGTAATGCCATTTTGTTTGGGTTAAAAAGCCTCACTAATTCAGGAAGTAAGCTTGTCTGCAAAATTCATGCAAGAAATCAGTGGCACGGCTGATTTCTATAAACCTTGTTCACAGTCATATCTATGGTAAATTCCTACCCAACAACCTCAATGATGTCTCACAGAAAGCCTACACAAGTTACAGGACTTTAAAGAGTTAAAATAGTTTGCAGGTGCTGAATTAAGAAGCAACACCAGTTTCCAACCTAGGCAAGGGCCTCTGAAGCCCTTACCAAGCCTTTCTACATCATTTGAGTGATGAAGTAAAAAACATTTAGGTGTATTTTTCTTAACCATAGAAAAGATATTGCTATATGGTGGAAGAAAAAAGTTGCTATATTACTGGCATACGAGAGACAGTGATTCCCCACGCACAATTCAGTCAAGCACTAACATACACTATGGTATGTGCATATAATCTAGCATAACATAACTTCAAAGGTTTGCACATCAAAAGTCTTATCAGGCTTAATGGCCTGCTAGACTATTTAATCCTGGTCATGGAAAGGTATCTGCAAAAAAGTACGTAAACATTTCTAAGAAGTTTCCATTCTTAAAAACCAAAAAGTTTCCAGTATTAGGACTGCAAGATCAAGAACATGGAAATACCAAGATTGCTGTTTGTTGTTTTCCATAACATCAAGAATTTCTCTGACAGTAACATTAGGCTGTTTCACTTACATTCTCCTTGGCTTGTCGATGACCCTCGCCAATTGCTCTTAAGCTTGATAAATACAGTTCTTCTAAGGCTTTCATCTTTTGATCCTGTGCTTTCTGCCATTCAGCTCTCAGTGCCTCCTCTAACTGGTGTAGCTGTTCTTCTCTCCTCTGCTTTACTTTCTGTCGTATCTGCAAGGCGATATACTTCTGTTGCTCTCTAACCTGTGTAGAAATGGCATTTATCTTTTGTTAACAACCTTAAAAAATGCACAGTATTTTTTTGAAGCAAGACTTTCCACAATATACTTTACCCTCCTTTCAGCTTTCCATTTCATCTACTATTCCATTAACAATCTATCCAGAAAATACTTGAAAGTTGCTATTACTTTTTTCTCAAAAATTAATATACCATATAATACATTTATTCTTAGTTAAATGTTTCCATTAAAGTCCAAAGAGCAACATACAATTGATGAAGGAAACTCAAAAACTGTCTGGAATCTCCTTCCCTCCAAAAATACAACATAGTAATTTACTAAAGACTCCTACTGCAATGCAACATGGTTTAAAGAAAATTAGTAACTATACTGATAAAATCTATTTTTAAGTTTTTGTTTTCCACTTTGTCAGCAAGATTTTCCTCACTAAAAACATATCAGGGAAAAAGCCTAAGAGGGGTGAAAGATTAGTACATAGTAAATGTTTTGAAGATGTGAAAGGCCCAAACAGATTGTGTAGGACAAAGCAGAGGAAATCTAAGAAGAAGATTAAGAAGAGAAATGGAGAAACAGTGCCTTGGTCTGACATCAGGACAGCAGAACATAAAGAGATGATGAGATGATCAACAGAGATGTTCTGAAGAACATGAATGTACTCTGCTCAGACATTTTAAAAGGAGCAGTACTTAAAGCACTTAGAGCTATGACGTATTGTAGCAATTCAGTTCATCTAGTGGAAAGCTGTAAAGTTCTGTATTAGCAGTAGCTGTCTTATTTCTTCTGCAGCATCACTGTGAAAACACCCAAAACACCATAAGAGGCATGAATCTTTTCTGCTGATGTGTCGTTTGTGCAGAAAGAGACAATTGCATGTTCACGGCCAAATAAAAATGGTAGATACTGAGAAGCTGGCAGGGAAGAATAGATTCTGGAACAGATGTCAAAATGAATCTAACATAGAGAAAGTATCACAAACAAAACATGCACTTAGTAAATAAACACGAGAAAAGGAAAAAAATTCACAGAATAAAAAGAAATCTAAGATACGACAGTATTTTCAGTTAATTTCCAAAAATATTTTTTACATTATTAAATTAAATCCACAATGTACAGAAACACAGCCATACTTGCTGCAGCCTCAGTTTTCTTCTTCTTTCGTATTCTTCTTTCAGAAGCATGGTTTCTTCATTAGGACTAAGCCTCAGTTTCCCAACCTTTCTCTTCATCTTCGGAAACACTGAATAATCCACTTCTGTGAGAACAACAGGAAAAACAGAAACTGTGCATGAATTTTACAGGTATACCAGCTATAAGAAAGAGATATGGCCACAATCTTACAAATCCATCATAGTATCTAGAATTGTGAGCTACACAGATGTTGACATGCGTTCCATTCGTACTCAACAACATTGGCACTGTCTTTGTCAGTCACAAAATGTACCGCTTTTAAACCTTTACACTACGTAGCAAACTCTGCAACACTATTACATTCACATTCTACACTGTGGACCAGATAAGACACATCTGCAAAGTAAACAGCGAAAACCATTCCACGCCTGGAAAGATTAAAAACTCTAGAACTACTGAAAACCACAACACACAATAAAGCAGGCTGGTCACTGAGGTGATCTGTACTGAAACACGTAACAGTTATAAGAGACTGAGTTCATTAACATTTTTCACCACAGTCTCAGGTTTTCTGTCGAAGACTGTGAAACTCTGACAACAGTCTGCATGCCAAGCATTACGCTAGAAGACTAAAGCTGCTGACAATTTTCTAGTCAAGCTTTCTTCAGCAGCCATTTCCTGCAGATTTTACAGGATCTGCTGGTTCTACAGGTGGCCTCCCCTTCTCCTAGCAATTACAATTTTCATCTGCATAGCAAAAAGGACCTTTTTAGCCTGGTATGTAGCCTAGTCCAAATCTGCCCCTCTCCCCAAAAATCTTGATTTGATCTTTAAATATTTATATACCTGAAAACACTCTCCCAAAACAAATTAATAAAGACTTTCAAAAGCCACTGTTTAGTTCCAAAACACAAAAGATTATTACTAGTGAACAATCCACGTAGCACTAATAATTTAACCACCCTCGTGTTACACTTAGAAAGATTTCTTTTCAGTACGGTAAATTGAAAAAAACAAAACAAAAAACCCAAAAAAACCTCTAAAGAAATCAGGTAAGGTATAAACCCGAAATAATTAGCCATAAGATGCTTCTGATACAGGGTTATTAAGTCAACGAAACCCAAGTTCATTACAAGATAAACAGGGAGAGAATGCCATGGTTCCTACAAGCCTTCCCTTATTCAGCTGATGAGGCAGAATTAGGAAGCAAATTACTACATTCCCTCTCCCCCAAAAAACAGAAAGGAAAAATTCAGATGATGAACGATACGAAGTCTAGATCTAACACCTCAAGGATAAGAACAAAAGCATGTAACTCGAGGAAGCGGCCGTCATTTGCCCAGACTCAGTCGCAGTTCAAAGCAACCCCTAACTACACGACAGGTAAAACCAAGTCACCCTTCCCCGGGAACAAGCGGCTCTTGTAAGCAACGTTAGCACCCCTTACTACCCTTCCCAGGCCAGCTAGCGAAAAGCGCTCCTCCAGAGCCGGACAGACAGGCGGCAGAGATAAAACGTAACGACGAGCGAAGCGCAACACACCGGCCAGGGATCAGACCTGAAGCGGGAGGCTCGGGGCGCGTCTCCCTCGGGGGCAGGAGGACGGCTGGAGCACGCCGAAGCGCACCCAAGCCCCCGGGAAAAGCCTCACCGACAGCGAGCTCTGCCCAGGAGGCCCCGGGCCCGCTCGAGTCCCTCTGGATAAGCCACCGGGAACCGCCAACGGGCGCAGCGGCTCGACCAGCCCGAGCCGGGGAGGGACAAACGCAAAGGGAAGAGAAAACTAAGCTCGCCCCTGAAGAAGGGAGCGACCCCGCGGCGCAGGTGCCCGCAGATGCCCACACGTACCCGCCGCTTCTCCCGCCTCCACCTGGGCCCTCCCGGCCGCCGTCGCGGCCGCCAACGGTTCGCGGCCTCCCGCTGGTGCGTCACCGCCGACACTCACCCCGAGCGGCCAATAGCTGCGGGCGCAGCGGGAAGCCAAGAGCCACGGCGGGACCCGCTCCCGCGCATGCGCAGCGCAGCCCTGCCCGCCCACGGCCCCCGGAGCACAGCCGCGCGCATGCGTCACCGGTCGCCCTTCCCGCCTCCCGAGGCGGCTGAGCCCCGCCCCTGCCCCCTGGCGACCAATGGGGATCGGGGGAGGCTGTGACGCGCCGAACGCGGCGACTATAAAGTGAGCGCTGGGGGGAAGGAAGAGGTTCGCTTTCTTCCTCACCTCAGTTCTTCTGTCTTTTTCTCGGGACTGTTTTAAAAGGGGTTGATGTTTTGCCCCCTGTCCGTGTTTGCAGAGCTTTATTACCGTGGTTTTTCTCTCTGCAGGCTTCCCTGGAGGGTTCCAAGTGCTAAAGCTCGTGTGGGAGGAGTATTGACTAAGCTGGGAATGCTCATGGAGCAGAAGACAGCTCAGCACTGCTGGTTTGACCTCCTTTCAGCTCTTTTTGGATGCGCTGTATGAGTAGAAGGAGCAAGTGTGGGCTCTAGGGTAGTATCCCTGGGCTTGCAGTGCAGCCTGCTAAGATCTCTGCAGTTACCTCAACCTCCAAACTAGTGCAAATCTTTCCTTTCTAAACTTCTTTTTTTTTTAACTAATGCTTCATCCTTCTGAATCTCATGCAATACTCATTTGCTTCTTTGCTTTCATCCTCATGCTTTAGTTTTCTTTCCAAAAGGGACCATTTATCATAGGCGCGAGCCTCGCAGCAGTTGGGATTTGAAAGTGGTGTCATCTGATAACCTTGATTTATGAGGAGCATAAAACTGAGCCGAAACTTGTTAGTCATGTTGAGAGAAACAATTCTGCCGCGCGTATGCATGAAGCAGGAGAGGCTGTGCTAGGCTGCCTCTTTGCACCGAGCGTGTTCCCAAGGTCTGAGCAGCTGCTGCAATAATTGAAGAATTGCTCGTGACTTATAACCCATCGGGCATGAAGGAGATAAGGGGTTGTCACGCTGAAATGCGAGAGCAAAGTAGAGCTCCGTTCTACGGCAGTTTCTTCTAGAAAAAGGAAAAAGCAATTTTATGCTAGGAGCTAACTGTCGTAGTGACCAACCATATTGTGTCCTCCAGGACTGAAACCAGGAGGGCTGAGATTGTGTGGTCATATGTGGTGGTTTGGTACATGTGGGTGCATGGCCACATAGGAAAAGTGATAAAATACAGGAAAATAATACAGGATTGCAAAACAGAAGACATGAGCACAGGAAGAAGAGGTAACATAGCAGCTGAATGCACTTTTTTCCCCCCTGCCTGCTGCATTTTACTGAACTGCTGCTTTATGCACAGGCTTCTGTGCTATGGGATCAGTTAGGGAGGTAATTTGCTTCCTGTCAAGTGCTTGCAACTTGCTGCAAACTGCTGACTATAATAGCTGGTACCAAGTTAATACCTGATTGTACATTAAAGACACCCAGATGTTTCACAGTATGCGTGTTGAATAAATTAAGTGTGAGTAGTGTGCTTCCAAATGTGTTTTCCAGTCTCCCTATTGGATTTTTTTGTCCTTCAGCATTTTCATTATGGCAAGGCTCTCCACAATAACATCTCTTCTAAATAGCTTTATCCTGCAGGTCAACAGGTAAAAAAAAAAAATTGAAGACAGTCTATTAAGAGAGTAATTGAGATTATAGATTTTAGAATCCTCTACTTACAAAGTGTGAAAGAGGTCAAATATATGCTCCTCAATTATACTATTGGAAAAAAAAAAGAATATTACAAAACCTGCACATGCTGGATAAGAATTTTGTTTCAAGGGTGTTTTCTAGCTAATATATTGTGGAATTATTTCTGCTACCGCTTAATGTACATATGTATACTGAGAAACAGGGATGTAGCAAACAGTCATTTCATCCTTTAATGTTTTCTACTTTTCTACTATATCTGTTTAAATTACGGTATTACAGGCCAGCATTATTACTTTCCCTTTGTGAAGTAGATGGTGTTCCTTTTTTAAAAGGTGAATAGTGATGCAGCAGCATTGGTGCATCTAGCCAAGCATATATAAAACTGGAGATAATGGCTCCCCTGTGCTTCAATTAATGGTCACATTTCTCTTGAGGGGGTGAAGAATGTTACATGAAGGAGTTATCTACAAATTCTCTAGATAATTGGGGGCAAATCTGAATTTCTTTTCAGGTACAGAATGTTTTCCATACATAAAAAAAGTGTCCTGCAGTATGAATCTTTGTGAAAACACAGGTCTAAAAGAAATAATTTTCGTTTCATGTGTTTGAAGTTGAGGAGGGGTTTTATGGCTGTGAAGTCTGCTGCTGAGGTGGCCTGCAGCGCATGGTCAGGAACTCAAATCATGACATAGGCCTTCTGCATTCCCAGAAAGTGACATTTGAGAGTGGGGCTGTCTGTACTTCCCTGTCACAAAGGGTGTTTATTCAACCAGTGGATGAACCACTGCAAGAGGTTGAGGGGCACGTCATGTGGGTGTGCTCTGTGGAATGTTAAACCTGGCTATGAGATTAGGGAGACAGGAGTTGCCTTTGTGTGCCCTGAGAGGGCAGATTGCCTACCTCGAAGGCAGGTCAAGTAAATCAGCATATGTAACCTGTACCTCTTACTGCCACACAGGAGCACTTGCTGCTTTATTCATTAGAAATTCTTAACTTGCTACTCATGTCTCTCACTCTTCCAAGTGAAGGATGACCTTCCAGGATTTTCTGCGTCTTCAGCAGGGAAGCACTGGTTTTATAGGTTTTCTGAGATCCAGTAACAGAACAGTACAGCCATCTGACAGCTCACCCTTGTGCAGGACTTGGCATCCTGCAAGAATTAAGTACTCTCCTTGAAAACCTCTAAAGGAAGAGCTTTAAAGAAAATGTCATATTCAGAGAGATGCTAACACCTCCCACCCCAAGTCCTCTAACGCCTCATTAGACAGTAATGCAGTTTTCTGTTTTGTGTCTCATTCTTGCTGATAACTGAGGCATTGGAATGAATGGAGAACTTCTCTCAGTTTGCATTGGCCCTTCTCTGCATTCACTATTCCTCCATGTCGCATACCACATTAGCACGTGGTCTTCAGCCCTTCCCTATGGTTCATTTTGTTTGGATCTGTGATTACTCCTCCCATGCTGTTTTATCTCTTTTAGCGCCTGACACTGGACTCCTAATTATCGTGACCACCAGGATGTGGTTTTGCAAAGGTTTTCAATCTTCCAGTTCACACAGTCTCAAAAATGCAGAGTGCCTTTGTTAAATAGTTCGCACTGAGCACATTTTTTTAATGCGTAAGAAACACAGGTGGAGTTTCCTAACAAGGAAAAAGGGCCAATCTTTATGTCTGAGACTGACTAATCTGTGATGGTCAGCCTGTGCAAGCACAGCCTGTTACAGTCTCTGCTTGAGACTGATTTGGAGATAAATTTTCTTGACAGATGTGGAAGGGTAGCTTTTGTTATTATATTCCGTGTCATGTAATAGAAGGCTGCAAAGCTACGCTTTCCAGTACCAAAGCAACTGTATCCAGAGCTGTGCCTGTATGAATTCTCCCCATGCAGATTCTTTTAATAGAAAAAAAAAAAAAGATGCTACGCTTTAAAATAAATATTTTTTTTTAAAAAGGCAAAATATGAGGTATAAGAAAAGATAAGTAGCTGGTAAAAGGATAATTACATGTAACTAAATTAAATATAATGTACATCCTAAAATTATTGTCACAGAAAGAAAAAGAAATGGCTGTAAATTTAGATCTGGTTTTAGATATAAATGGTGTTGTCTTACAGGAGAAAAAAACCAACCAACCAAACAAACCTGTTTTCTTATGACATCGGTTCAGAACCTCTTGTTAGGGAGCCAACAACAACCTTAAGCACTGCCTATTCTCTGTCATGAATACCCCTGGGACTTCACCCAGTGTCCTTAGCCCAGCTTAATGGTTTGGGTCTCTGGAAAACAACCAGCATTGGGATGGTAAGAGCAGCACCAAGAGCTTAAGAACTCATTATTCATGCATGAACCATGCTGCTGCAAAAGGTCATTTTAAAATTGGCTCTCAAACTATTAGACAAATGAACTCCCCCAAAGCTTGAAGCCAACAGAACTGAGCTGGATCAGGTTTTTACAGACAAAACGGAGCCCTGTGTAGCTACACTGCTGCATGTCCTCAGAACCAGTTTGCCTAATTACTCAGTGATGCCAGTGTATGCAGAATTCCACAACACGAACTTGGGATGTGAGCATTCATTTACTAAAATTATTGTGATCTGTGTTCAGCCTTCTAAAATATACTGGAACCATAGACAGAATTTTCTCAAATTGTTATAATATGCGTAGTGACTATGTGCACAAATAGGCCAATTATGCTCAGTCCAGTGAGTTTACAGCTGGTCTTTGCCAGCTTTTCTCACCTACTGTGCCATATCTTGTTTGGCTAACCTTCCTTTGTTTCTTCTTGTAATATCTACTTTTATTTAAATTCAGAAACTATACTGAACATTACTTGCTTTTTGCAGGTAGTTTCAAACAGAAAATAGAGTAGTGCTGGATTTTTTTAGTATTTCATTTAAAAAACAGATTCTAGTCCAGCAAGATCTCTTAAATGGCTTAAAATTTTACCTTGTAGAAAAAGACCTCTTAATGTGATTAAAAATGCTTTTTTACTTTAGCCCTACATTAGTAGTAAGCATCGTATTTTCAGTATGTGATACAGATGAAACTGGGAGAAAACTATTTTTTTTTCTAATTTCAAAATTATTACTTTTTCTCCAACCTAAATTGGCTTGGTTTCTATTGTTTGCCTCCTACTTTTGATTGCTTATGTTTATTACATAGTATACAGGAGTTGCTGGAGTTTTCTCAAAGTTCAATTTCCCTCAGATGTGCATCCAAATGCCATGCTGTAAGCAATAAAATGAATGTAAGAACATCCTGAAGAACAGCTTAAGGCTTTAAGTCTACAAATCACCAAAGAAGAGGTTAAAGGTTCTGGATGAAATCATAAAGAAGTAAATGGTCAAGTCCTGCCAACTTAATGACTGATTCAATTAGAATTCCTTTTGATGCCTTAACAGTCATTTATATATAAAGCAACTAAAAATGTGGGGTAGCTACTCCCTTTCCTTACTGCTGGCTTCTGCCACCTCTGACAACTGCTACAGTGGGTGGCATACAGTATAAGATACAGAATGCAGGTCTCCTCTCAGGAAAGGACATGTCATTATCCTTGGATATCTGTTATAATAACTTAATATTGTTTATGAAATACCAGCAAAATGTTCACAGTGTAAAAGAGTGGATCCTGGTTAGATCAAGGTCTTCACAGTCTAAATCAAACAGACTATATGATCAGACAGACTTGTGATATACCAGATTACACTTCTACCACAAATTAGCTTTGATGTTTTCTTTAGTAGAAAGAAGCTGATTATATTGATGGAGTCATTAAAAGGCTTTATGGAGGAAATATGTTTCAAAAAGAACCTTACAAAAGGAATGGATGGTGTAGAAATATTTATGAGGAATGCATCAAGAGGAGGAACATGTTAAAAACTGCAGAATGAACAAACTTGTGTTTAGAAGCAAACAGTGATCATGGAGCAGTGATACACTGGTTCTTATTGCTCCCATTTTACTCTTCTTAACATAAAACAATTTCTCTACAGATGTGGAGACATTTTCTGTCATAATTTTGCTAAACAATATAGAAACCAAGGAGGGGTGAAAGAACAAAGGGTCTTTAGTGGTTGGAAAGAGGTAAACTGAGAGAAGAAAACATGGAAGGAAAGCTGAATAATGGCTTAGATGCTTGTTTGGTAAACTGGAGTCTGAGCTTCAGTTTTCTTCAAGACCATAGATTTTTGTGCTTGTGATCTTGATTTAGTCTCTTTGGGACTAAATGGAAGTAAGTCCCAGAATCCTGATCCTGAAAAACCTTGCTAAAGTCTAGAAGAAGTTAGTATTTTTTAAGCCTAAACCTCTCTGAGCTTCAAGATTTGCTGCTCTTTACGTGCTCCCGATGTTCTAACATTGACAGGACTGAACAGCTCAGGATCTAAATCACAGAAGGGTTTGGGTTGGAAGATACCTTTAAAGGTCATCTAGTCTAATCCTTCCTGCAATGAGCAGGGGTATCTTTAAGTACTAAAAGGCTGCAATAAGTTCTCCCCAGAACCTTCTCTCCACCAGGCTGAACAACCCCATCTCTCTCAGCCTTTCTTCATAAGAGGGGTCTTCCAGCCCTCTGATCATCTAAATCTGAACAAGATTCAGGAATTTGGTTGGTTGGTTGGTTTTTTTTAATATAGGTCAACATCTGATGTACTCAAAGTACATGCCACACAACAACTGCACAGGGTTCTTCATAAAACACACTAATATTGTCTTTAGTGATTGGAGAGAAGAGACCATTGGAAACCAGGCCTCCTGTTTTTCATGGTTTTGTTTGAATAGCCTGATTATTCTCCTCACTCTCTCTATGGCCAAGTTAATAGTGAATTAAATTTTGCCCAGTGGCATGGCTTCACAGGAAGAGGCAGACAATCCCATCTTCCTAGAAAGAGCTATGCCTGGCAGTTAGAACATCTCTGTGGGGGTTGAGTGTGGCTTGTATGAAAAAAACATTGAATCTTTCCCACTTCCTCCACAAGTGCTGGGACTACCAAACTGCTGTTAAGTTGATGCAGTTCCTACCACCTGCTCCTGTTGGGGGAAAAAAAAAAAAAAAAAGAGCTTTGCCCAGCTTATTTTTGAAAATGTGGGTTCCTATACTTAGAAGAGGTTTGAGGGTAAAGATATATTTTCTGAAAAGCATATCCCCATAGGTCTGAGAGGCAGAATTCAAGATATTTTTCTTTTCTCGGTATTTCCTATGAGCTAGTGCTAGATAGGTGCACCTTTAACTTTAAGTGGTTCCCTATCGGAGGGCTCACATCCTAAGATCATACCCCAAGGTTCCAGTAATGCCCAGGTGATGTACCCACCAGTATGAGCCCACATCAGCCCTGAAATCAGAGGTGTCTATTGAATCTGGCCCTTTGTTTCATATATTGAAGTAATACTTAAGTCAGTAAGGGGGACAGCAGCAGTAGTGGAGAAAGACATGGACAGCAGTACCATTTGCCCCAGTGATGTCCTTGGTGAAGCACACACATTTCTTTTCCCACTGGCCCAGTAAAATTACCTCAATCTGCTTCCTTGGGTGATCGATGCTCATCTGGAATTTTATCACTGTCCTTTTTAGAGGATAATTTAATTGTTTTACATTTATAGAGGCAAGATAATAACCTTAGATTTACATAGAGCTAATTTCTTTCTTTGTGAGTGGGTTCTGCAGGATGTGAGCAATTAAGCTTCTGTGGGAGGATACAGGAAACATGATTAATGGATCAAAGAGACACCATCTAAGGGAAATGGGTATAATACCGAGGGAGATAATACTCCATTTCATAATAGTTATGCAAATATGCCAAATGTTGGAGAATTCAATTAATATTTGACAAATAGATTTTCTGTGATGCAGAGTAAACACATACTGGGGAAAAAAACAAAGCTCTATTGCACATTATCTGTTAGCAGGCTGGGTTGGCTGGTCGGGCATCTCATTCCACTGCAGGTGGCAAAGAACAGCTAGGCATGAATCAGTGCCAGACAATGATAATGTTTGGATTAGAAAGATTGACCAAGGTTAAATTCTATGCATACAAGGCCAATCGATGCTTGTCAGTGTGCTTACATCTATTGCTCTGTCCTCTGCTCTAAGTTAAATTTTATTCCATGTAAATGAAAAGTGGTTTAGGAATGGTGACTGAATTAGGCAATGTTTATGCTCTTGATTTTCTTTTTCACTTCTCTTTTCTTACCTGTAAACACAACATTAGTAGAAAAAAACAATGTTCAAGTAAGAACAGAATGCCTGAGCTAGTGAAAGATGCTGGACTGGGACTCAAGAAAACATAAGCCTCAGTTGCCCAAGTATAAAACGAGGTTAATACTAATGATATATAAAGGCAGTGACTCATTCAGATACTGCAGTGATAGGAGATGGACAAGTATCTAGATTTATTGAAAACATAAGTATCTTGTTTGTTTGCTAGCTTTCATACTGGATATGGTATTTTAATCTCTGTTCTAAAAGAGTCCATTCCCTTACTAAGGATTTGGTATGAGGTTTTGTTCTGAGAAATCCTGATCCAGAAAGCAGAGGCATTTGAAAAGCATACTGAAGCATATTGAGAGTTTCTGACGATACAGACTGGGCAGTGAGCTAACAAAATGTGGCAAGAGTTAAGGAGCTGAAGTTGTAAGTATGAAACTTAAGTTTGTCCTTGGGTGTCAGGGCTATGTCTATATGCACAACTAGAGCCCTTAAGTCATAATTCCCTGTGTGGTCTAGGAGCTCCCCAGCTAGTCATCTGCATGGGATGATTTAGATTGATTTGAGACAATGGACCAACTTGAGACAAGACAACTGACTGGACTTCCATCTCCCTTCACAATTGAAAATTTGACTTTCACAGAAGCTTTCCAGGTAGGAATTTTGGACAGTTCTAGAGGTGTCCACAGACAGCTCATGCTCTCCTGATACCAATTTATGTGCTTAGATGTACTGATTAACATTCTTGGTGGAGAATCTGGTTGAGAGACTCCCTTATATGTTTCTTGCTGCAGTATTGACCAAACTTGACATAGATATTTGTAAATAGGCAGCAGAAACTGTACCTATGTAAGCAAAAACAGTCACACAGGACCTTTGTATATACTTATGACAGGAGATGTTTTGTGTGGAGTTTAAGATAATCTGTAGGAATGGATAATATATGTGCTGGAGTAGTCACATAGCACCGCAGGGTCAGAGTGATTATCTAAAAACTGAGCAAAACAGTGGTTTAAGAAGCTAAGATGCTGCTGCAAGGACCTCTTGCAATGGCAACTCCCATTGCCATCTTGACAACAGTCAACCGTCCTGTTTGAGAGATTCACCATGCGAGCGCTACCCGGTGCCAAGATCTTAAGAAGGTATTTCCTTTTAGCCAACTTTGAGTATCTGTGCAAAACAAATCCTGGGCTGTTAGGACATCTCATGCCTTGCAGTCAGGAGGAGTTCTAGGGACATTCCCTCAGTGCCCAGACATAAGAAGTTGGGACAAACTTCAGAAATTATTCTTCAAAATCCTGTGTTCCTCAGAAAACCTACTTGGAAACTCTCTCAATTCTTCAAATGAGACTTCTGTTATGTGAAAGTAGATGCCTACTCTGTGAAGACAGAAGCCCATCATGATGCAACCAGGAATGACTAGGTGAACTATAAGGACTGTATTTTATTCAGTGTAAAGCACGACAGACAAGTTACCCTATTTAAAAGCAGTACTAATGTTGCTTCTCCAGTACAGTTGCTTAGTTGTCAAAGCTGTTACCCAGGGCAGTGGAGATTTTGGATTGATACTTAGCCTGCAAATGTCCTGTCTTAGACTAGGAAAGTCTCTTTGGGGCATGCCCTGTACTGACTGGGCTGCTGTGCATCCAGAAATGAGACTGGAAAGAAAGCAGACAGGATGGTGCCAGGCTCTGGAAGCATAGAAAGAAAGGTGAAGGGAGATGGAAGTCAAGCAAAGACTGAATTTTTCTCTGCTGTGCTCTGAACTATCAACGCATTTTACATTAGGTAACCATGACATGAACATTCAAAGCTAATGAGGGAATTGAGACCCCAGGTTAAGCTTGTCCTTCAGCCATTACATTCCTCTAGAGAGAATGAGCCATGCTTGGTTAGGCCATTACAGAGAGGGCAAGGCTCTGTGCTCTGTATCCTGAGTGGGCAGAAGCTCCAAAGTCCAGGAAAACAGAAGTGCTCAGGCATGTGTTATCCTCAGGGTTCCATACTGGCCAGCCACTAAGCTCTTCTGGGTTACCCTGGGAAGTGTCTAACTTTTTTCTTTGAGAATATGGATCTCACAGGCATAATTTCAGTTCTTTGATTTGCCCTGCTGAGACCAGGCTTTGTGATGCCTGTAAGAAGTGCATAAATAGGCACTCTGGATCTCATCCTTGCATCATTTAAGTGTGCATTTTCCCTTTGCTTTTGACTGCAGGGGAGGATATGAGCCCTATTTTCTACTTGCAAGGCATGTGTTCATTCATTTTGATTCACTATGGTCAAGTTACAACATCTTTAGAAAAGCCTCATCTCTTCTACTAAGCCATATATTTAAATCAGAGATAATAAATTTTAATAACCATTGATATTTTTGTGAGTTTATGATTTCTTTTAACAAGCAATTTTGCTGTGATCTTTGAGTTATTGCCTCTAATAGATTACTTCCCTGTTGTCAGAGCTGATTCTATCTCAAAATGTATTAATCTAACCCACATGTACACTTTAGTTAAATGTATCTTGGCAGACATCCACCACTGGAATCAGTGCTGAACACCACAGAGTATTTTTCTAATTGGACATAAAATTCATAGTTTTATCATATGATTCTTTGCTATACAGTGTATCCAATTAGATTTAATGAACTCGTTTTCAGAACAAGCTGGCCAAACCAGAGCTATTGCTAATTTATAGAGGCTACAGAAAAAGTTACTTGATTAATTTCTTTCCTAAATTAAAACTTTCTAGGAAATAAATATTGTTGCTTCTTTTCTCTTTAGCACATGAATGTATAAAAGCCTACTTTCGGAAATAGAATGTTTTCCCAGTGTGTAGTTTCCAATGACTGTTGTAATACTTTTTTTTTTTTCCCCCCAATGTTTTGACAACACAGAGAAGTCCAGCATATTCTTATATCATGTTACTAAAACCAAGCTCAGTTGGCTAATGACTGAGGAACCAGTAGCAATGTAACTATCATAGCATGAATTGAACAAGGCAGCTTGAAATCCTATGCAAATACTTGGCAGCTGGTGCCCAAGCTACCCTAGCTACACTGCCAGCTCGAGAGTTCCGTCTAAAAACACTCTTGGTTAACACAGAATGGGTTTAACAATGTTTTCCTCTGGAAAAAACTATCTCACTGGACACAATCATGCAGGCTAGGACAGAAGGAAGCTTTAAACATTACTGTCTGAATTCACTAGACCTCGCAAGCTACACAACCTGATCTGGCCTGTGCTGGAAAGCTGTGTACTACAGACCTATTTCAAGATGACATAGTTGAACCCCTGGAAAGATTAGAGCATGGGAAACAACACAGAGGAAGGAATTATTCTGGCATCTTCATCAGTGCAGCACTAGCAGAAGGGATAACAAAGCAGCCTGGTAAGTTGGTAGTTGAAGATGCAATGCAAAATGTCAGTGTTAACACACGGCTGAGAAAAGTGGTATTTGGAAAAAAAAACCAAAACAAAGGAGATCCAAACACTTGAGACAGTCAATCACAAAGAAGGGTTCTGTAACAAGATGATGTTATTTTATGTAGTACCCTTCTGCCTTCTCCCTTTCATCCAATGTCAGTGGGTAGATGATGAGAGCTGGTAGGCCAAGGTTCTCTTTCCAACTATGAGAGCAGGGACGAGAGCAGCTCCATGGGATGCTTGTTGCTGGAAATGGGAGCCTGGCTTCCCACCCTTCTCTCCCCTGCACTCAGTTGCATGGCTTCCTCCCACCACATTCACCTGACTTGTCCTAGTGGGATGACTTTCCAAAGCTGCAAAACAGGAATAATACACCCACTTTTGAAAAATGCACTGAGAGCTACCATCATGAACCTCAGAACAGGAATGGAAATTACTGTTATTGCAGTTTTACTTGCCTCTGCTTGTGTTGTGATAATGTCCCAGGCCACAATCACTTCAAAGATCGCTAGTTCTGAGTTATTAAGAATTAAACAGTTCCGTTCCTGTTTGCATTACATAGACATATACTAAGGCTTTCATGCCTGGTATTCTTGCTACTTGTTACAAAGATGTTTCTCATTTATATACAGAAATAACAAGACAGAAAAATGGTAAAAGGATCGCCTGAAAGCTGCAGATTGCTTCTGGCAATAATTATTTATCTGTCCACCATTTTGTCTGTGTATATTTTATTCTTTCTCAGTGTATGTTTAACAAATTACTTAGCAGAATCAAAGCCGCCTATTTTAAATTTACAATGCTTTCTTTTGACCTGCACACAAACAAGCAGCATAGTGGAGGACATACGCAGATTTTACACTTAGAAATCTTTTGATGTTAATTTATTTATATGCGCCTGGTTGCTTTTGTCATAGAATAGACTAGTCTTCCTTCCCTAATGAAAGTAATAATGGGAAAATTGTTTGAGGTGTTCAAATATATTAGCATGTGTCTTTAGCAGAGTGGGTTAAGCATGAGTACCTTGTGTGTTAACTGTTTCTTTCACCTGCACAATACAAAATGTGCACTAACAATGACTACCTCTTAGCATTGTACACAGCGAAGAGTAAATACTGACTGTCCTTGCCATATCCCCTCAGAGAGGAGAATGCCATTAACCTCTTTTACAGGTGAGGTAACAACATCAGATTAGCACTGTAACTCCATTGACTTCTGTTGAGTTACTCTGGGTTTACACCGACAGAAATAAGACTAACATAAGTCCTCAAAAGAATAAGCCGTTTGCTCATGCTTGTCTAGTCACAAATCTGCACACCCAGCATTAGAAACTGAAGACATCCACATTTCCTTTGCTGTTATAATAAGACTTTTACTGAACTAGCATCTATAAACTTTTAGCTAGGATAATTTAAAAAACAGTACATCACCACAGAATCTTACATTGTTCTTCCACTTGTATCTAGAAATAATTGCAGTGTCTAGAAAGGTCTGCAATCCTATGGCAATAAACGAATAAGAATAAATTATTTTTTATGAACTACTTGCCCAGAAATGTAAATGTTTTTCTGGGTAAATTTAATAGCAGAAAAGAATAAAGGGCTTCCAAAGATTGCCAATGAGCAAAGAATGTAAGTTAAAAGCCTTTTTATATGCAAATACTTCATTATGTTTGGGGGGTTTCTTCTTCATTTTTTTTCCTCCTCATTTTTTTGAAAGCAAAAGCACAATGGGACATTAGTTATTTCAATTTACATATGAATACCCAGAATTTACTTTCCAATTACTGTTTTTCCAGAATTCTGGTAGTACCTGTCAGCATTTGAGGTCTGGAGTAAAGTGGGAGTCTGCTGACTTCTCTAGACAGAGTGCTCTGCAGAAATTAGGGGTCTACAGTATTTCTAGAAAAACAGAAAATCTTTTTGCAAGATACATGCTCACTCCCAAGTAAGGGGTAGCAACACCATTGTTTCTGAAGCAGTATGACTTAAAAACACTTAACAAATGTAACTATCATGTCTCCTATTTAAATTATTTCAAATGTATCCATTATAAAAATTTTGAGCCATCAGTTACAATATGCTCACTGTGAGTCTGGGAACTAGAGCTGAAATTCAGTTTCATATGGAGGATGAATATCAAGGTTCATGTGTAAGCCCCACCCAAAACAAGGTTAAAGTCCTACTCATTAATCAACTTGCTCCGAGTGGCCCTTGTGCACTGGCCTGTGTCCCCCTCCCATAGCTGAGTGGTACCCTATGAATTCAAATTCCTTCTTGAAATTGGGTTAGAAAGGTAACAGTAACTAAATCTTGAGTATTCTGGGTGAAATAATATTAGAACTGCAGACTGAAAAACTGCTTTCTGGGTCAGAAACCAACATGGAAGCCAAATTCTATGAACCAGTTAAGTGACATCACTGACACTACACAGATGCAAATTTATATGGAATATGGTCTACCGAAATTAAAACTAATATTCCAATGGGGTTTGAGATTGCCCTGAAAACTTAAAATATTTAAATATTTAAAATCTGAAAATCTAAATAAGAAATAAAACACTTATTTCTTCCAAAATTGTTTTTCACATCAAACTCCATCCAAAGTTAAGTGTATAAGAACACCAATTATGTAAAAATCTTTAAAAGATCAACTTTGAGCTAAAAAATTCAATCCATTCAGATTTTAGCAGAACTCTAGGTATTGTAGTCTATTTCCAAAACTTTGCAGAAATAAGAATCAGAGGTTGAGATAACCCTACTAACCTCAGAAATCAAAGGTAGCATTTTAAAAAGTATGGATTGATCATTTATAGTAGCGCGTAAGTAACCTTCACTGTTAAGTTGCCAAATATTCACTAATAATTAATATTCAAACCCTCAATTTGCAAAGGGAACTTGGAAAATACTGATCACTGTTTCATTATTTCCTTTATCGATGAGTGCTCTTTTTCTTTCTTTGTCAGAGGTGCCTCTTTCCTAATAGAGTTTGTCTTCAGGTGGGACTTTTATCTGTTTCACATGGCAGCGCTTCAAGGCATGAGAGATGTTGGCAAGTCTTAACAGATTTTGTGTGGAAAACTTTTCCTTTGTAAACAGTAATAACAGCCTTCTTGTTTAATAAATTAGAAAGCCTAAGGATTTCCAGATAGCCATGAAGGTGAAATATATTTCATTCTGATGTTTTCTTATTTAAGGTAAGACATATTGAACATAATTTTTAATTAATTGCACTAGTAAAAGACAATGGGAGTTAGATGCTAAAAGCAGAGATACAGATAATGAAGATACATTCTTTCTAGGGAAAACCTGTGATTTACACATGGATCTGTATTCTTACATGGGGGGATGTGTCCCCATCCCACTCTGTCCCTTCTCTGCTTTCTCTCCCACACTGGTCACAGAGCCACAGAGTGAGAGGCTATTCTTTTTCAGGGTTGGTGTATCACGAGATCCACAGCGTGAATAACTTACCCTGGGTTACATTCACCCACATTTAAAGCACTCAGCCTCCTGTTAGGCTTGCTTCCTAGCAGAGGCTTGTCATAACATAAACTGGCAAGTCAATCTGCAATATGACAGAATCAGGCCTGTGCTTAACTGAGAGTACAGGCTTTTGATTCCTTCAGAATTGCACTTAGATGTCCTTGCAGCTTTCAAAAGCACGGACCGGGGACAGAGGAAAATGCACGCTGCCGAGTCGATCTTACTCACAGGATTTACCTTAGGTGCTCCTTACAAAGCAAAATGTCAAGTGCCGGAAGCCAATCAGTTGCGCAAGTGCAGCAGTAGTGGCCAAATGAATGTGCACAGCTTTAGCACTGCAAGCTGTCCCAATCACCTACACCTCACCTTTTATGCAAAATTTATTTTGAAACAAAAAATGGCTAGAAACTTGAAACACTTCTAGGCTAAAGTAATGCTCCCAGTTCAGAAAAAAAGAATTAGGATGAGAGGTAATGGTAGCAAGGTAAAACACGGGAAGTTCCACCTCAGCATGAGGAAAAACTTCTTTACTGTGTGGGTGATGGAGCCCTGGAAGAGGCTGCCAAGAGAAGTTGTGGAGTCTTCTTCTCTAGAGACTTTCAAGACCTGCCTGGATCTGTTCCTGTGTGGCTTGCTCTAGGTGTTCCTGCTCTGGCAGGGGGGTTGGACTCAATGAGCTCCAGAGGTCCCTTCCAACACCTACCATTCTATGATTCTGTTTTTTATGTCCCCTCTCTTCAGAGATTCTTGTGGCTGCTGTGCTTTTCCGCAGACTTTTTTGGTTTTGTTTTTTTTTTTCTTGGACAGGCCAAACACGGACTGCTTCAACTCCTTCTGTAGTCAATGGGAGCAACTCCAGTTGACTTCAGTCAGATTGATTCAGGCCCTTAGTCTCTCTGAACATATTTCCATTTAAACAAGCAGGAGGTATTGATACTACCAGAGAAAAGGAGGGTGACATGAATCTATTTCAAAACAAAAGATACTTACAGGCCAGTTGGAATGACAGTACATTTATTTTCTTTAAAGTTAATGAGAGGCATGATCCAATAATAATTGTATCTTATGCTTTTCATAAAGCTCTTAAGGCGTTTCATAATCAATTAACAGCTCAAGCACGTCATCATTACAGAACATTTTGCAATAATCCATTAGGAATTAATGTAGAGTAAGCTTTCCATCATCACTAAACAAACTGCTACACAGCTAGAATCCATGCCAAGCAGACAGGCTTTTGAATTTTCTAATGAAGATTATACATTCCCTGCAAGCATATCACCAGGACTTTCCATTCAACTCCTCCCCACCACCTGCAGATTTTTGTATGTTTAGCCATTTCTCTGCACTCTAGTGAGTGTTTCTGTACTGCATTACCTTTAGTTCTGATATTAGGACAAGATGGATCACACAGAAAATGCAATATGTAGTAGTTATACTCTTGGATTGAAAATCAGTCCCTGGAGTGACTTCATGTACTTCTGAAGTCTTTCTTAACAGCTCTATGAGTAAGACTCCCAAATAAACTTTTGCTGTCTCTTCTTAAATTTTGCTACTCCTCCTATTTTTTCCAGTTAATAAATCTGGACATCTCCAAATCTCCTCAGACCAAACACAGCAACGAGGGAGAGTGCACCTAGGTAGGTTTTTTCAAGTAGTTGTCAGATCCAGCAGTTCAGAGCCTGTCTCTCACAGGTATTTTAGGGCAGCAGTAATGCAATCAGGTTCCTTATATTCCAGAGATGATGTCTGGATCTAACATTCGAGCTTGCACCTAACCAGCTCCCTCGCCTGGCAATAGCAGGCTATTCCCTCTCCACCCAAGGTATTTGTGGCTTTCCACACTCTTTTGCCCAGCAACAGTTTGTCCCTTCCTGTCTGCAGCAACAGGCTAATAAAGTAAGCATCTTGCCCTGAGATCAGCAGCGGGAACTTACAGTACGATTTACAAGGAAAAAAAGCTTCTCCTTCAAAGATTAAAACCCCTTTAGATGTCTGACATTGGGCCCCCACGCTGACAGCGTCACGCAGGATGTAACTTTCTAGCTCTTTAAACGAGACATGTTTTTGTTTTACAAAGACAGCACACAGCCTATTATTAATCGTTTGCATGAGAGACATGGCAGTTTCCCCACTGTTATGCCAGACAATATGGTTTGATTGCTTCTGCCTCCTGTCATGTCTCCAACTGGAAATGTGTAATATGAAATGAAGTGCAGCAAAACAGGTAAGGATGTGCTGAGGTAGTTAAAACAATACTGGGGTAATTAAGGATTGGTATCTCTCCTGGAAACAAAATAAGCCCACTGTTTGGATGGTTTGATTAACGCTGCAGAACTGTAAGGCTACTGTTGAGGCATAGTCTGTACAAAGTGGAAGGAGAAAAATCATCTTAAAATAGGAAAGTTTGATACTAAGTGCTGCACACTGAGAATAATTAATTTATTTAAAGGTTTTCAGGAAAGATTCTCCTCCAGGCAGAAGCAGGAATAGAAAATGGTTCTTGCAGCAGCTATAGCAGCAATTTATATAGTGAGAAGCCACTCTGATCTTTTTGCTAACATGTACTGCATTGTTATTATGAGCTTAGACCTGTAGCAAACATAGCAATAGTAAAGGAGACTGGATGCCAGTGGCAGAAAAAAATAGCAGCAACTGACTACATAAAATATGAGAAATTCCTCCTGTGCATGCTACATTTTTTTTTAAATAAAGCAAAAGCTCCTTTCCCTGCACCAGAAAAATGACGAAGTGCTGCCTAGAAGAGCAGTGCTGAACCATGAATTGCTCTTATTAATGCTATATCATGCAACTTCAAACAACAACCTGCTTTACCCCAGGAGGCATCAGAATCGAAGCAATGGAGTGAAGCTTGCTGTTAGGTATCTGATCCCTAACTCTTGTTCTTTTGAATCTCTTTTAGAGATTACATTTGCCCTCAGTACCCTGTAATGCAGTCCCTTCCTACATCCAGCTGCACTTCTTTGACTATCATAGAGAGGCATTGATTCCCGAGTTTTGAATTCTGTATTTACAAAGTAATGATCCCTCTTTGGAGAGGAAATACAGCCTTTGCACAACTGCTAAGTTACACCCATCACCATAGCTGTGCAGTGTATGTGAGAAAAAGGGAAGGTGGAAACATAGATTCCCATTGGCTTCAAATGGGATATATGAGCAATAAAGGAAACAAAACCTTCAGAAAATCAAGGAAAAATAAAGAATTCCCTCCAACAGTGATAAATCCTCTCTTTCTTTTGCCTCCTATGTCTAATCATACAGAGTCATGCCTATGTCTAGTCATATGCCTATATCTAATCATACAGAGTCATTGCCTCTTTTCAATGAAGGGGTTTTTAAACTGAAAGAGGGTAGATTTAGACTAGATATTAGGAAGTTCTTCGCTATGAGTGTGGTGAGACACTGGAACAGGTTGCCCAGAGAAGCTGTGGAGACCCCATCCCCAGAAAGACCAGGCTGGAGGGGCCTTTGAGCAACCTGATGTAGTGGAAGGTGTCCCTGCCTATGGTAGGGGGGTTGGAACTAGATGATCTTTAAGATCCCTTATATATAAGATCCCTTTCAACCCAAACCATTCTATGATTCTATGATTCATGCAGTGTAGCCTCACCCAAACTGAGAGTGTTCTTGCTTTATTTCCCAAAGTGAATGTATCAATTGAACCAACTCCTCAACTGGAAATTGTTGTGAATGAGCCAACCCCAGCTTTCTGTGTTGTCAACTGAATGATGCACATTGCTGACAAGCTCGGCAGAACAGGCCATTTCACAGTTGTGATCTGCAGAGTGAGTGAGCTGATGTAGATTTCCAGCAGTATGCTTTCCTAAAGAGCTGCTGCCTCGCATTCCCCTCACGACACAGTAAGCATTAGGGATGCTCTAACCTTGTTCCTTCTTTGTGAAAAAAAAATACTGCAGTGATTATTTCTAAATAATGACTAACACCAGAGGAAGGCATATTAAGATCAGCAGTGGTCTTGTGACTGTTAGGAGGCTTCTTAGATTAGGTTCAAGTCTAAACTCTGCTGGGCCTGCTGGATGCTCCTAAGAAGCATTTTACCCAATAGTTTGCCAGTAAGGACCTGAATTTGAATGCAGCCCAGGACACAAGTGCCCCAGTTGCTTTTTTTGCTCTAAAGGTTTGAGCTTGTTTTGCCAGGAAAGTGCCATAATGTCCAAGTTATAGAGCACTCTGAATGTCTCTCTTGGCCCCCTTTGCTGAAGCTGTTCCACTCTGCATAGAGTAATTAATATTCACAGGGACCTGAGAGATTATGGCTTGCAATTTAGTGATTAAGGTGGGCATCTGGACAGGGGATGGGGTTTCTTGTCGGCTTTTCAGGGAATATATGAGATTTAATTTACTAAGTATAAGTTTAAAAATTTAAGTTGAATGCTCATCAGGCAATGTGAAATGACACAGAATTAAGTTTGGTCATAACACTACTCAGAGATGAACTGCTTGGGGGAAATGAGGATCCTTACCACTCACTTCTCCAATGTGGATAACTGGATTCTGGTGTCTTCTGAAGTGACTTCAAACTCTGATTGGTGCAACATGCAAGGGTAATCCACGTTTCTGTAGTATCAAATGCAACTGCACAGATGTAGCGCAGTGGAGTAACTTCCCCTAACTACAACAAAAGGAGAAGAACCAGGTAGCTCCATGATCCGTGGATACACAGAGAGTTTTGCAGTTATTTAAATCAGCTCCTCTTACATTGCTGGGCGGCTGAGTCAGGATATGGCAAGCTTCAGTAGGCCTCTAAGATGACATGAAACCTATTTCCAGTTGTTGGGATGCTTTTGTAATCATCTTGACACATAGCACTTAGCAAAAATGATCGATTCAATCTTCAGAAATTGGTACAAGATTCCCATTGATTTCAGAGGGTCACAGAAATTGCTCACTCCAAACCAGCAGTCTTCACCTTTAAGAATCAGTGATGAACTAGATCAGTCACACTTTTTAATCCAAATAATTTTATTTGGAAAGCTCCATTTCTACAGAACTGGGGGGTTTGTGTCAAACTATAAATTTCAAAACAATTTCTATTAAGAAATAGTGAAAAACTTCCTCTTTCAGCATTCTCCAAATAAGAAATGTTTAGCTTCAATACTATTTGCCGTTTAGTGACAGATCTCATATAAAAGAAGTTTAAATTGGAATAACATATTTCAAACAGATTAAGGTAAAACATGGGAACTCATCTAAAATTAATTTATTTTTATTTGACAATTTAACAGAGACAATTTTCTTTCAACTCATCTCCCCGCCTCTCAAAATAAGAAGAAACTGTGGTTCCACTTGGAATAAGGAAAGCTGTCCTCTTGGGACAGGAAGATGTCCTGTTGGGATAGGAAGAGCTTATTTCAAGATTTTCACAGACTGAAAAAAAAAATTCCTAGCCAACTCTACCAAACAGATTACTCTGTCCCAGAGCTGTAAATACAGTTTGCAGATCTGGCATCTGTTTTTGTTTACAGTGATGGTAAGATATCTGTATAGGTAAGGCAGGTTTTCCATGACAACAGTGTGTACTTTTACATTTCTAGCTGTGGTAGTTCTTGAAAACACAAGAATAAGAAAAAACGGGAGGAGAACCTTACAGTAAAAATAGCAGGAATCTAAAGAGGCAGAATTAAGTAACGCATAGAGTGGCTGAGCTTGTTCAAGTAGGTAATTGTATTAGTATTGACTCAGTGTAACTGTCTCTCTTTCATAAACGGATGCTTTGCATGACTGGTTTTCTGTGAGTATAAATGCATTGGATTTTTTCTTGATATTGAATTTTATAGAAAAAAAAAACCCCACAACTACATAGATGGATGTGAAGAGAACTAATCCCTAATATTTCATATGAGAGGAAGTATGAAACATACATAGCAATGAATCCAAACGTAACTAGAGATTATTTGAACTGGGTGCACAATCAATCTCCACTGGAAAAAGATCCCAAAACCAGAACTCCAAATCTGAAGCCATCAGGAGCATACTATTTCAAATACCCCCACCTCTGACTGTGAGCTTTCATGTGAGTCCAGTTTCAAAACAGAATTTCATGCCCACCTCACCTCTGTGAGATTGCTCCTGTAGTCCCTGCTCATGCTGAGTATCAAGTTATTAGACTGAAGGAGAATAGGGCAAGCATATCTCCCCCCCTTCACTTCTTGCAATACTGTAAAAGTAGCGCAATATATATCTTTACATTATAAACAGAAAACCTTGGGGGGGAAAAAGGAAAGGTTATGAATTTGGCTTCTGGGATCCACAGGACTGAACTGATAAGAATGTCCACAGATATAATATTAGATATCATATCCATGGATACAATGTGGAGAAAGACTTTGGAATTGAGCCCAGAAAGAACTGTTGATACAAGATGGAGTTCCTTATGCTTCTCCTAAAATCACAAAGTCTGATATTAATAAATAAAAAGGTTTTTAGGCTGGAATTAAAATTGCATAGTTTTAATAGGGATGGGTCTTTACTGCCCAGTTCAATTTGCATGATGATATAACCCTCAGACTCTGCCCAAGCTTTAGAGAAATGTTGTAGTTGGGAAGGTCTTTACAGGCAAGTTAAAGTCTTCTTTTCAGTAGCAAGTAAACAGGAACCAAACATTCTCTTTTTATCACATTATATATGAAAATGTCTTATAATTACATCACCAGTGATATTACTGGAACCATCTGATCTATACAGCCAGAATCTACTGCACACAACCTCAAGCATAATCTCCTGACCCCTCCCTTTTGACATAAACACATACGTCCACTTTATGGTCCCAGGCTGACTGATATCTCTCCCTAGGCCCAAAGCTGACTTGTGAACAAGACATCTCATCCAGTCAGGCTGAAATCTTCATCCTCTCTAGCCATGAGTCCATGCAATCGAATGTCTCACTTCTAATGGTTTTAGCGGAGGAAGACTTCCTAATCACTTCAGGAAATCATCCGAAGTCCTGAGAGATGACATTTAATTATGAACATTGGCCTAATACAGAACTGCAAGTACTATGAGCAAAACAAGGACCATGGATGCAGTTCTTCTCACTATGTCTTGACCCACAAAGAAAGGAAACGTCTCACGGATTCGTAGTTCCTGACAACAAAATGAACTGCAATGTCTCCAGCCCAAAACCTCAACCCATGGGATGTAAATTTCTTCCAGACTATTAACACGTATTTTGTAAAAAAAATATATTAACTCCTACTTCAAAAATCCTCTATGTTATAATGATCTACTGCTTCCTGTTAAGCACCCTACAGATTTCATGTTATTTCAAGGTTGAATCTATCCCACTCTGAGTTAGAGCTTTTGGATTTTGCACTGTCATCAAATGGGAAGCTCCATCACAAAGAATTATAGTGACTTCTATATCAAAAAAGCACAGGACCCATCTCTCTGCTAAACAGTCTGTACCCAACACATAGATGGATAACACTGCTGTGTGATTTTCTAGTGTTATCTGGGGATATCTACACTCCCTTTAATTATATTATTTCACTTCCCCGGTCACTGTAAGGTAATCATCAGGGAAGCAGGAGGAAGCTGAAGGCTCTGTGATGTGCCAGAAAGATTTAAGGACATGCTGTAAACAATATCTATGTGCCAAATGCACTACTGGATCTTTCAACAGATCATTGAGCAGTCAACAGCTCCCGTCTGGAATTAGGCTGATTGTTCAGAGAAGAGTCCACAACCAAATAGCCAGCTGCTATGATATAGGAAAAATGTAAGAGAGCTCACAACATTAGGACATTTATATACACAAGGGTGGCAAATTATCTGCTGAAGGTCATGAAACTGCACATTAACTTTTAAAACTAAAAGCTTTTTACACTTAAGTTTCTCTAAAACATTTTGTCCTCTAACATGAAAAATAATATCAACAGCAAGAGAAGACACTGATAGCTGGTGTGAGAAACTGAAAGGAAGTCATAGTAGGTGTTTTCCAGTGAAGTGTATTTTCATGTCAAGAAGAAAAAATAGAAAATGTCAAACTATACCTAAAAGTAACTACAAATGTGTGAACTAATAGAATTAATTTGCACTTGGTTCTTTAAAAGTCTCAGCTCTTCCTGCAAATAGTCAACTTCCTTCAATTCCTAAAAGATCAATAGGAGTTGAAAGCATTTAGTAACTTGAAGGAAGTTGCTCAGCAGTACTCCATCGTGTTTATAGTGCAGATTTTGAAAGTCTGGCTGGTATGGCAAGTTCTTCAGAGAGAAAGACATCTTGAAGCAAAGAAAACCTTTTCTCAAGCAGACATCTTCAGGGATTCACCAGAAGTCACGTAACTTAATATTATTTATGATGATTGAACGTGAAAATGTTAAATGTAGACATCAACTTTCAAACCGGTTGTGATTTAGAGAGCTGCAGGTGTTGCTTTTGTAAATTTCATATAGTTCAGTGCCAAAGGAGGAGACAGTGTGAAAAATTATAAGCAGATCTACTAAAGCATTTATATCAATCGTCTGTACTGAAGAAAGCTTTGTCATCGTCCATGACTTATCTTTCCACTTCTGTAAAACATGGTACAGATGTAACTGTCTAATCTGACTTTTAGTCACAATATTTAGCTACCTGAAAGATAAAGTATAATGTACCACTATACATTTTTCTTCTTTCAGTCCTTCTCAGCTTTGGAACTGTGAGCCTTTGAAAGCGGATGACATACTCAATTATTATCAAGTAAATTTTTTATCTGTTGTTTGATCACTTGTGACAGTGAATGAAATGTAAAAAGACTAAATGTGCACTACAGAATTAGCCTGCAAAACGTAATAGTTATTGTAGTGTATCCAACATAGAAAATGTAAATTATCTGTCAGAAGTTTCTGAATAATATTTTTATGCTTTTCAGATAAGATCAGCCAAAGTGCTGGGGAAGTCACATTTCTATAATTTCTTTCAGAATATTACACATCATGTTGTGCTGAAAAAGGAATTCTGAAGTCCAAGAGTCCTGCTGTAAAGTGGAATTCTAAGGGAAAAAGTGTCTTAGTGTGTTTTCGGCTTATCTCCAAACGTTCATAGATGAGAATTTCTCCTTTTGTAAACTAATATAATTTCACTGCCTTCAATGGAGCTATGTCAATAGCAGCAGATGAATCCAGTCTTTTTGTCTTCTATTACAATTCACACTTTCTTCTAAAGGTTATTTTAGTCTCTACGCTGAGCAAACCGTTGTGATTGTTAAACTGTTATCCAGAGTTCAGAAAAAAAGAGTTCTGCAGGACGGTGGCAGTGCAAACCACTTCTTTTACCTCGACAATATGGACCTGCTTTCTGTTGGAAGAACTTATTGCATAGTTTGTATAGTCAGAAAAAAGCACTGTGCTAATTGACTTGGATATTTTGTATGTATAGAGATCGTGACAATTTCTGGGCTCAGTTCTTGTGTAAACTACAGCAATTTTTTAAGGAAAGCATCCTTTCTCAGTTTAGACATTACCAGTATAGACACTTTTCAAGTCATACCAGATGTATATTATTCTCCCTATTTATTTGCTTGCATGTTTTTAATCTCATTCTTAGCGCGAATATGTTGAGCTTTAACTTTCATCTGGGTGCCTGAAGAGTCTGTTCCTGAAATCTTGTTCCCCACGTAAGTACTTCCAGTTCACAGGTGATTTGATGCTTAAAACATCTCTTTGATACACTCATTCTACCACAGTAAGATTGAGCTCCAAAGCTCTCCTCTCCAGAAGAGTACAGTGGGACAGTTCAACGAGTGACATCTATCTATCATGAAGTCATCTCTGAGAACACAGATTAAGAGCCAGGTGGATTTCCCATTTTTCACAGACTACCAGACTGCTTTCAGACAGTAATAACTAATGGTCACTGGTGTTCTGTGGTGGCTGCTGAGCTAGAAAAGAAGGCATTTGTTATCCATCACCTCAGGTACCATTGTTACTAGGACAAAAAATTTCTGGGCCTTATCTTTCAGTACTGAAATTACTCAGTTTGTCTTTGGCAACAGAGAAGTCTCATAAAATGTGATTAATCTCACTGTGCTTTAAACGTCTAAATCTGATGTACTTCTTATGTGCTTTTTATAGTTAGTAAAAGATAAATAGACACTTCCCTGGCACATCCCTCCCATCCAAAATTTCACAGAAGAATATCACCCATCTTGAGTGTTTCAGGTAACTGTACAGGAAATTTCCATGTGTAAATCTGAAGAAAGTGTGGAGCCAAAAAGAAATCAACAAAAGGCAAAGGAGTTCTTGAGAGGCAAAAATACCAAAAGGATTTGGAATCCTTTCTACCAAAATGTGGAAAGGATTTGCTGCTAGAGTCCTGTGGCTCCAGCACCCTTTGGAGAAAAAGAAGACCAGAACTGCTGTTGTCTGTGAAAACCACAAATCCAAAGAACCTTAGCGAGCAACATTGATTTCTTACTAGGAGAAAATATTTTGCCAGTTGGGAAAGATCTTGTCTGGAAGGTTTTGCCACTGTAAAAAAGGAAAAAAGTCTCCAGGGGAGGGCCCTTGTAGTTTATACATATAAGCCCTCAAACAACTACATTTTGTATTTGAACTTGTAACCACTGCCACGGTTACTGCACTTCAATTACTATTTATGTGTGATTTTTTTTATTTTCTCTCTATACACACACATACGTAAAAACATACGTATTTATTAAAAGACTAAGCTGCTACTGTCACAGAAGCAGGATACAATAAAAGGGAAAAATACTGATTTCAGTAGTATTTCCAATTTTTTCAGTACTGCATAAGAAATCTATAAATTCTGAGCAGGTTTAAGGGGAGTTTACTGCACACTGAGTACACCTGAAAAGACTTTTTTCCTAGATTAAAAATAAAACAATAGATTATAAAATAATCCTGCCAGCAGATCTTACATCTACATCCAAAGGACACGCAATTTTATTAAAGAACAGTGCGATGTCTTAAATGTGAACCAAATCTTTTACTGAGCTCTGTACTGCAGATTCCACTGCCGCAATCAATACTCCAAAGAGCCCTATTTTTCTTGGACAAAAAACATACATATATCTGACATTTGAGGAAGCCAGGTGAAGAAATCAATAGCTAAACAAAAATGCACTTAATCATATCTATTCTGGACAGATGCAGATTGGAAAATCCTATATGGTCCACGGTATTGCCTTCTGCTTAAAGCTCAGAAATGCATCTGTGATTCCTAAATGGCAGTGTCCTGTTGCTAGAGCACTGCTGAAGCTGGAATGATTACAGTAGCAATTAACTGTGTGTCAGCCAGCATCAGACTGATCTATCGCTCAAACTCTAGTTCGGGTACAGTTTGTTGTTACAGTACTTTAGCATAAATACATAAATAATAACCAACGAATGACATACTTTATAAGTGCAACAGCTTTACTGGAATACGCAGCAAAGATTCAGATGTTCACTTGAACCTTAAATCTACTGGGCTGCATTTTGTTACTTGGAGCTAGCCCAAGGAGGAATTTAATATATACTCATACTTTATCTTTCCTTAATGGTTTTAAGTGGTGACCATTACTGCACATTTCTCACGGCGTTGCAGGTGATCGTTAAGCATACATAACAGCCCTACCAAACGGGTATAGGTAGCTCTAATGCCCCAAATTTCTATGTTCAAAGGTACGTTTGTGCACAAAACGGCTGCTATGCGTAAAGGTGCTCCTTTACTTGACATTACTTCATAAAGCCCTTTGAGATAACCACAGTGCAAGAGACGTTTTAGAAAAACACAGTTTTATTTCTTCTCTGCTCTAGCCCTAAGCGGTTCAGCGTTATTTGAACATCAGCAACAGCACTTCTTTACAACTTCAAAGTCAGATTCTAACCTCAAATTGGCAGTGCACCGTGAGATTAAAAATCTGCCTGACACTGGAAGAAATGGATGTTTTCAGCAGAAAGAAGAGCGATAGGAGGTAACAACATGACAGTTTAATATCACTCAATTAGAAGGTATGTTAAGGTTACACTAAAGGTGCCTGACATGAACGCACGTTCAGGAAACACTTTAAGAAAGGCATGAGAAAAAGGCTGACACCATTAAGCTTGGGAAGAGTTTTGTAGCTGTTATTAACCTGGAAGAAGGGTGACATTCCTCCCAACTGACCTTTTCAGCAAAAAACCTCCCTGTCAGGTGCTCTGCAACCATGAAACGCAGGTAATGTCCTTTATTTTTAAAACGTGTAATCTTGAAAAGAAGAAAATGCAAATAGATGTCTGAGGTCTTTTATTTGCTACCAGTTAAAGCTACTGTATGTTTAGGAGCACGGTGAGAGGTGTCTTCTCCTTTGTAAGAAAGAAGAGTATCTCTGTGGTGGAGCCAGCGTAAACCATGGAAACTGGGAAGAAGCTACAGGTGTTTTGGGGTCCTGTTGGTACAGAGATAAAGAGCAGCAGCTCGAGCTGGGTGTGACAAGGTTCCTCAGCAAATTTAACTTTCCACTGTCCCCAGTCAGCCCTTGTTCCTGGAGTATGTGGAGGCTGCTCTCCATTTTTATCTCAGGCCCGCTATCGCTGAATTCGATCAGCTCAACAAGCGCTTCCATCCTGCTGATACGCAAGAAAGCAACTGCTGTTGCGGCTTCACCCGTGTTGCCGTTCTCCTTCTTAATTGACCAGTAAATGCAACATCGCGTGACCGGCAGTAACGCTCTCCGTGCAGCGCCGTACGAGATGCGCGCCCGGGCTGCCAACGGTTCCCGCACTCGCCTCTAAGCCTCTCCCGCGCACCTGTCCCACGCAGCCAGCGGGACGACACCCGAGGGGTCCGAGGCGGGAGAAGGTCGGGCGTAAGTCGCCCAACTCCACGGGCACCAGGCGGTTCCCTTCAGGCGGGAACCGCTCGCCCCACCGCATGTCTCCGGTGCCCGCTGGCCGCCAAGGGCGCTGAGGGGCGGTGGCTGCCCACGCCTCGTCCCTTCGCTTCCCACCTGTACGGCCGAGCTCCCCTCGGCGCCCGGCGCCGCCACAGGCCGGGGCCGGGTCGCGTCCCTTCGGCGGCGGCAGGGCAGCCGCGGCGTGGGGGGGGACCGGGCGAGGCTGGCGGGCAGCGGGTCCCTCGGCGTGCGGCAGAGGGCGCCCCGCATTCCGCCAGAGCGGGCCGGGAGGAGCCTCCGGCGCGGCGTGGCCGAGGAGGGAGGGAAGGAGCTGCCACGTCCTCTGCGCCGAGCGGCGAGGGAAGCCAGCCCGCGCCTCAGCCGCACGTGTGGCGGAGCGGGGAAGTTGCCGGCGGCCAGCTCGGACGGTGCCCCTCTCCCGCCGCTGCCCTCTCTTCCTGTACCTCGGGTGAGCGCAACTCCAAGCCGGGGCGCACGGCGGCGGCCCGCTCCCGCCCGCTGTCCCGGGGGAGGCCGGCGGGGCGGTGGGCGCGGGCGGCAGCGGCTGTGCCGAAGGGGGCGACGGGGAGCGTTGAGGGGGCGCGGGTCAAGCCCGCGGTGTCCCTGGGTGCCGGGGGGCGCGGGGCAGCGGGCTCGGCTCCCGGGCAGGCCAACTTCCTGCGGACTTTGGCTCCGAGCGCTCCTTCCCGGGGCAGCGGGAGCGGCCCGGGGCCCGGCGCGCCGCGATTAAAACGGGAAAGTTTGAAAAGCCGGTGTGCGGGCTGGGTGCCGCGGCTCGGCAGCGCTGGGCGGGCGAGAGCCGCCGCCTCAGCCTGTGCACAGGCGAAGGGGGGGGGACGGCTGGCGGGCGGCTCCGGGCGCCCTCCTGGCGTCTGTCTGTGGGGCGGCCCGGCTGGCGGTTGGCTCCGAGCCCTGAAACGAAACCTCCTGGCTAGAGACCCCCGCCGCGGGTACCGCCGCTGCGGGCGGGGAGCTCAGGTGTTCCCCGGCTGCGCGGAGCGGGAGGCGCGCCGTGCGGGCTGAGCTGCAGCCCCTGGTAGCGCTGCTGAGGCATTAACGAGCAAAATAACTCTTCAAAAGACTCGCAGAAGACTTGCAGGTTTTGTGATTTTGCTTTTTTTTTCTTTCCCTTTTTCCTTTTTTTTTTTTGTCCTTAATTTCGCTTCCCCAGTTGCGAGTACACTTAGGCTGAGAAACGACTGAGACCTGCGTTTAAGGAGCCTGTTGAAAAAAAAAATAATCTCAGGAAAGCATTAAATGGTGACCAGGAAAAAAAATAAATCAAGATAATCCTTTTGACTGTAAAAATTTGGCTTTTGTCTCTTTTTTTAAAGCACCTTGCCTTCATTTGTGCGTGGTCTGTCCCTGCGGTGTGCTCATGTGAGTTTGGCTCGTAGATTTTTGGTTCTCCTTCTTGTTGGTTACCTAAAGGAAAAAAAAAAAAAAATTATTTTCTGTTATGTTTCTATACCGGTTATGGTTCAAACCTTATTTTAAAGCAGCAGAGAAAATAAATGATTTTGTGTCGAAGAGATTACCACTCCAGGGTCCTGATCGTGCCTGAAATTTGTATGTGGTTTTTTTTATTGGTCTGTGTGGTACCACCCTGGGCTGGGACCTCCTGGGCTTACCATGTTTCTCTCCGATTTGAAAATGTGATTGTCAGTTATTTTTAGCTTTGTTAAATATTTCCTCCTTTAAGTGAACCAGAACTCTTGTAAGAATCCCCTGATGCCCTGTTACCAAAAAAAAAAAAAAAGTGAAATGAGTTTCTCATTAGTACATTTTTAATAACTTTTTTGCTCTCCCTCTCTCTCTTAACTGCCTTTTAGTGGCCTATTTATAACATACAGACTGAAGTTAAGAAAGCTGGCTTTAGACTGTTCTCAACCTTTGTAGGTAGAAATTTCACTGATCTTTGTCAGATAAATGAACTGTTCCTTGTCACAGCAATTTTAGCTGCTTTGTTCCCTCATGCTTTGTGGGAAACATAGAAGGGACATCTGCCAAGAGAAATTTTGGGTGCAGCTGTCATGTAGGAAACTTTAGGAACTACCTGCTTCTTTAGTGCTTTTTCCAGTGCGGACTTGCACAGGTCTCTTATTCTGCTCCTGCAGAGGTTTTTGGCAGAGCTGTTGACCACAAATGCAGGGTGATATAGAAGAGCATGGACAGTACTGGCAGACAGAGAGAGATAAAGACAAGCCATTTACAGAGCCAGGCATCTTCAGGCACTGCCAGGTTGGACATCGGAAAGCCCTCCTTCTAGGGAGTCCTTAGCGTGCATAACACTCATTGGGGTTATGACTGGTGTTCACAGACGGATGGGACCGCGTTGCATGAGACATAAGATATTTAGCTGTGGCCACATGCCCACACTTTCTGTCTTGTGCAACACCACCTGAGCTTTGAAGCTACACCAGAGCATCAAACATGTGTAAAAATTGCCTTGTGTGTGAGGTGATGATGCTCAGTCAGGCTCCCTAGCTGACCCTTGGTTTGTTGTTTGGAGGTGTGTACAGTAACAGTAAGAGCAGATTGTTTCCTAGCTGGCCTCTGCTATATCCATATGCTAGTGAAATAATCTTGTTGTTTGGGTTTTTAAAAATCTAATCATGTTTTCCCATGCATTAAATATCCAGTGAAATGCTTTTGTATTTATGTAAGATACATGTGCTGGTTAGGTGATACGAGCTGCCTTATGGGGTGGTAGATAGACTATACACTAAGTCTTTTGGCTGTGGCACTTAATGCGCAGTGTATTGCAGTTTCCTTGTTTGGTTTTGTTACAAATTTTTTTCCTCTGTCATCTTTCTCCTTGACTGTTTACTCTGAAGCCCAACAAGGCTTGTCCTGATGGTGTGCGCACTACTGAGAAACGATGTAGAGGAGCTGAAAGAATTACTCCGTGAAGAGTCGCAGGAGACCTGCCCTGATTCAGCAGCTGGCACTGCTGTCATGGGGACTGCACTCCCAGAGAGATACATTGATCCCTAACAGTGGTATCAGGGTTTGAGGGAACTGGGCACTAATGCTCTCTGCCGAATTGGGCTGATTTTTGCTTTTGCTGTTACAGCTGTGCCCCAGCTACTCCCAAAGCCATATGAGCCCTTTGAGAAGGGATCTGGCATCTCTTGATTCAACTGCTTTGGTCCAGGTGCCGAGTATCAGGTCTGGAGAGGAGCTGTGCTGTATAAATCTCTTATTAAAACTCACTGAAGTGCTTTGCCTCTAAAATAGTTGTTCCTAGCATGGTTGCTTCCTGGTAGTTAGATGTCAATAGCATGTTGCACTTTATGTAGCATCACTGCAACATGAAAGACCTCATGCTTGACTTTTGACACCCAGCTAAAAGCATAAACTGATCAGATAAACTGATCTCTGTTTCTCTACTCCATCATGCACTGAAAGAAGCATCTGCAAGTGGATTGATATCCATGGTGTCCAGTAGCAATTTGTGTTGTATACCAATCTGAATGTTTTTTTGACCGATTATGTCATGCTTGGAGAGATGTCCCACAAAGAGGTCTTGGCTGTTGCCTTCTCTGGAGATCCCCTAAGGTTGATTGCTGTACAGTGCTATGAGAAGAACAGCAAGGCTGCTCTGAGACCACGAGGTCTGTGACCAGGTGGCATTTTTTTTTCACAAGATAAGAGATCCTGAGCGTCTTCATGCTTGTGCTGTTGTGTTGCTCTTGTTTTGTTTTGTTTAATTATTGTAGTATCAGCTTTCCAGTAAGTGCTCTGTAAAGCTGAAAAGTTACCTTCCTTTCTGCCCATTATGGGAAAGAGTTATGTTGACAGATGTGGTCTCTGTGAGGCTTTGCTGAGCTCTTAATCCTGTTTGTGGCTAATAGGCCATGCTAATGTGGAAGGGCATCTCTTTTAGTATACAAAGGTCTTAACTGCTTGCTACCTTAGGGAAATGTGCTGTTAAAATGCTGTAATTGTCTTAACAGTAGTGGCAGGCCGTGAGGTTATCCATGTAAAACTCTGCAACAGTGCAGGTCTTCTCCCCACACTGTCTTGTTTGGTTTTTTGTTGGTTTTCTGTTTTCTTTTTTTTTTTCTTTGTGGGTTTTTGTTTTTCCAAGAGAGATTTTTACTTGTTAAGACAAACCCTAAAATAATTTCTGTAGGCAACAGTGGAAGCAGGCTTTGTGTGTTGAATATGGCAAACAGCCAGAGTTCAGATGTTTGTGAGCCCTTCAGGCTCACGCGTATCTTGAGGGGATGAAAATGTGCGATAATATTCTCTTTGTTGTCTTTTGCCCTACCAATAGTTAGTTTCAGGTTTTGTTTTGTTTTTTTGGTTTTTCTTCATCTTCTCCATCCTGCTTCGCTTAATTTCTTTTATGCCCTTTTTAGTTGCAAAGAAGTTTGTCACTTATTTCTCTCTTTAAAATGAGAGACCTGTGCTTTTAGATGTCAGTGTGGCTGGAATTATCTGACCACTTCCATCATTAGAAGTCTTGTAGAATTTCCCAAAGCTAGGGCATGCCCCAATCAAATTATTCTGTATTAAAGTGCCGAAAGTATAATTTTAAGTATATTAGCAACTTGACAGAGACTTCTCTACCTAGTCCATCAGTATGCTGCTCAAAACTTAATCTAAATAAATGCTGTGAAGTGATAAGACTTTCCCCTGCAGTTTCATGTGCGTGTTGAAAACACCACTTTCCACCCCATAGAATTAATATGCTATTGAAGCAGATACTTTATTAAATAAAGATGAGGGCTACATTCTTAGGATCAAAGGAGTTACATTGTAGTTTGCCGGTTAGATTCTTTGGGGCTGAAAAGGTCCCGAGCAAAGTGACTGCTTGCTTTCCTGTTTGCTAAGACCCAATATTAAAGATACATGCAAGATAGAGACCTTAGTTCCATGTTAACCAAGGGTTTGGTGGAGGGTGTTGATAAAACCAGAAACCGGAGCTGGGTTTGTAGACGGAAGGCGGACAGTAAGTGATTTCTGAAACCGACTTGCAGTATGCGAGACTCTTGATTTTCAGGTTTCTCTTGAGCAGAGGTTGCTAACAGTGCCAAAATACTTGTATTTTCCCCTTTTTATCAAGTACTACCTCTAACAGCTGCAAGGGAAGGCAGCTTCTGTGACCATAATGTATTCTTTCTCTAATTGGCCTAAAAAAAATTAGACACAATGATAGGAAGACACAGTGAAAGTGTCCATCTTGAGGAATTTTTTTTTTCTCTTTTTTTTTTTTTCTTCTTCTTGAAACTAGGGGTTACAATAATGCTGGGCTTTTCTCAGTCCTGTGCAGCTGCCTGTGGAGTTCCTGAGGCAGAAGGGACTTAAAAGAGGAGTCTAGCTGCATGCGGAGTGGGTGGGTTCTGGCCCACTCAGGTGTGTATTGACTTTCTGTGTTGCGGCAAGTGTGCAAGGGTTTGGGAAATGGCCAGATGTGTTGCAGCAGGAATTCTGACACTCATTATCAGACTTAACAACGCCTGTGAACCAGGCTAGAACGTGAACTCGTGACTGGTGCTTTAAGCCTTACTGCCAGTTAGCCTCTTATCTCTTCCCTTTCATGATTTTTATTTTATCTTGTTTGTATTGCACATGTTTTCCATTAGAGATTTTTCTAATGATCCTTTTCCTTACACTAGAGTTATCTGTATTTTACTTTCCTTTTTGCCTCCAGCTGTTCTTGTCAGTGTCGTGATTATTTTTTTTTTTAATTGCATCGTTAAGATTTTTCTTCTGTGCAACCCCTCCCCATGTTGTTTACATTTCTTCTTCCGTTACTCATCATTCTTATATTTTTCCCCTTTTAATTCTTATCCTTAGAGGAACCAGTTTTACTCTTGGAGACCAGCCCTTTCTTATTGATTGCCAGCTGCTTTTATTGAAACTAATTTGCATTCTCTGCTCTTATTGTGCTAGACAGAGGACTAGTGATTTTGAGTAAAGCTCTTTCCCCAAAGGCTTTGCTCAGAAATTGTCTCTGTATTTCACAAAAAGAGTGGAAAATAAAGAGCAGCATCAGTGCAAAAGCTGCTTCTGCCTAAACCAATGTGTTTATGTCTTTGTCACGTGAAGAGTAGAAATGTGGCCTGCCCTGCTGCAGGCACAAATGACTTCTCCAGGCTGAAATGAGCTGGTGGGGTGCAGGGAGTGCAGAGCGATGTGGCCTTACATTTACTTACGTGGGCACCCCTTAGACTCTGGCAGTAACAAATCCAGTCCACTTTGAGACTGTGTGTTGCCTTGGTACCTTTATTTACAAGCACTTGTGTATCTGTGATCTTTTTTTTTTATCATTTATTTTATTTTGACTATAGGCAGCTCTAAAAAGTTTAATTAAGAGTAAAAATATACCATGGTTAAAGAGTTGTCTGTCTGATGGTAAACCTGGAAAAAAGTTAAATCAGAGCAGGTGGCTGAGAGGGCTTTAATGCTTGAAGTATTATTTGCCTTCAGATAGGCTCTTTGGTGAGGGTCTTTAATAAGGCTCTTTGAGCCTTATTAATTACTAAATATATAAACCTTGTGCTCAGGCCATGTCGATTTTGGGCTTTGTGTCACACTAGAGGTATGGGTAATAATTATTTGGATGTACCAAACCTCAGGGTGTGTATCTGCCTCCTTTTCAGACTGCTTTCTGTTTATAAATTGGTCTCGCTGCTTTTTTGCCCAATGTGTATTTGGAAAGGAGTTCTCTGACCATGGGACAGTGCTGAGTATCAGGTCTGGAGAGGAGCTGTGCTGTATAGATCTCTTATTAAAACTCACTGAAGTGCTTTGCCTCTAAAATAGTTGTTCCTAGCATGGTTGCTTCCTGGTAGTTAGATGTCAATAGCATGTTGCACTTTATGTAGCATCACTGCAACGTGAAAGACCTCATGCTTGACTGTGACACCCAGCTAAAAGGATGAATTGTTCAGGTGAAGCTGCAGGATGCAGCTTTTAGTTATAAAAGTGCACTGTCAAACATAGCTTAGGTACATGGCTATCATGATACAAATAAGATTCAAGATCCCAGAGCCTTTTGTTTGACCAGTGCCAGTATAAGATGTGGCTCTGAGCCACAAAGAGGCTCAGGGACGGCACTGTAGTAGTTTGTTTTTGCAAACTGAGATCTGCTTAGAAACCAACACACCTACTGTGCTGGGTCTTGCCACACCCCCCCACCATTACGCTGCAGGCTGCTTTGGATGGGGGAGCATACAGGTAAACTTCAGCACAGTTTAGGACAGAAAGCGAAGGTGTTGATGCTGCATAGAATCAGAAAAACTCAATTTTACTGAATTGATAACTGTTGAAAGGAGTGGCTTGTAGTTATACAATTATAATCTACGAAGTATGTTGATGGCTTGGAGACTTGGGAGTTACTTGTGGTGAAGGACTTCAGCGTGGAGGAGAGGGCTTGTCAACTTCTTGCCTAAATGTTTGGGTTTGATACCATTATTTAGAAGTCTTGATGCTGATTCTTGCTGCTGAATTGAGATAATTTCATTCTGTAGAGCAAGCCTTAGCCAGTTTCCCTCCATTGTTTAATTCTTTCCCACAGCAATAAGAGAAATATTTTAACAGGATAGGAAACAGTGTCTGTAAAAGTAAGATTTGCTCTGAAATACGATTGCCTGACTGATTTCTAAGCCTTTCACATTTCTATAAGTTAAAGCTGACTGACTTCTTTCTGTTGCTAATTTATTTGTGTTAACTCATTGCACAGTAATCTCCAACAAACACTCTTTTCTCATTTATTTATTTATTTATTTTAAAATATTAGAAATTGGGGAAGAGAAACGGAAACATTTGTATACAATCATTTTATTGTTTTTTCCATGTCTTCTAGCTATAGTACTGCCTTCTGGAGTAGAAGTGAGACATTTCTGTTCTGTGTCCAAGCAGAACAAAATGCAGAAGCCAATAGTAGGAGTAGGACTGAGAATCTGTTTGACTTTTCAGACCATTGCCTTTGTTAATAACAGGCTGGGTTATTACTATTGAACATGGTGGGGGGTTTTTGGTTTTTTTTTTTTTTGTTTTTTGTTTTTTTTTTTAAATGTTATTAAATTTAGCTTGGGGAGCAAAGGGAGTTCCAAACACCCAAGGAAACCTGTAGGAATAAATCTTTGGAGCAAATTCAGTAACAAGCAGAAATACTCGAGTTGCTCTGTATATCTTAACATTGATCTCCTCCTGTACTAATTATGCCCCTCCTAACACAGACAGGGTGTAGCTCTCCAGTGTCTTGCAGACTGAGCTCCACTCCTCTGCTCACCCTCTCAAATAATTAAACAGGATTTGGATCTTCTCTGTAAGCCTTCTAGCTTTGTTCTTTCACTGCTGTGCTCAACTTAAAATGCAGTGCTGAGAGACTGCCCTTTTTTAGGTTAGACATGGCACCAGTCTAACCAATCCCTGCAGCTTTTGAACTGGAGCTAGTTTGCATCTGATCTTCTCTGAACAGGAGTGAGGAAGATTGAGTCAGCCTGTGGTATACAACTCCTTCATGCCCCATGCCTGGTTCTGGTAAATCAAAACTGTTGGCAGATGGCTTAGCTGTCCTATCATGACCACTTCCTCATGTTCTTGAGATGCCCAACTGCCAGTGGGAAGTTAGTCTCAACTGTCCTTTGCGACTTTGAAAAACTTCTGTGGAGTTTTTTTTTTTGGTGGGTGGTAGTGTTGGAGTTTTGTTTTTTTGTTGTTGTTGACTTTTTGTTTGTTTGTTGTTTTATTGTTTTTGTTTTTTTCTGGTTGGTTTGGGGTTTTTGGAAGAAGGGACCTGTGCACTTGGTGCTTAAATTTTTCATATCTGGATGTATTTTCTTGGCAAAGATTGGTTTTCCAGTGCCTCTTGCAGCAGTGAAAAGATTGCTCTGGCCCCTAAAGCTTTTCTATTTAATGCACTTCCTTGACCTTGTCAACCACTTTGTGCTTTTGCAAGGATATAAGCCTAGATATTTTACATATCCCATGTTGCTGAACTAAATGACAATTTTGAGGTTTTGAGAGGTACAAGCTTTGATGATAAATGCATAGTTTTTTATCTGTTTGACTTTATCTTTATACTCTGCTGGGCACTCCTGAAGGAGAAATTCAGTGTGAAGAGAGGTCATCTGACGGTTTTGGCCTTAGCAACCCTTAGAAGCACAGGAGAGGAAAAATTAAAGGAAAGAGCTGCAATGTGCAGAGTCTGAAGAATTAACATCAGTCTCTTTTTCATATAACATAAGGAAACAGGTGACTGGAGGAAGATCACTTTCCTGTGGCACTAGCAAGAGAAGCACAGCCAGTGAGAGCCAGATAAGGCCCCACGAGCAGCAGAAGCCTCCTGGGCTGTGGTCGGTGATCTAAAATACAGTTTAAGAAACAGTCAACAAAATATGTTTTCCAGAAGTTGAAGAGACTTCCAGTTAGTGATTCCACTTCATCTGTAAGCTTCAAATGATATTTGATAATCGACAGGTAATGCAATTCAGAAGTATTTTTAAGGTTAACCTTATTTTAGTTAAAAAGAGGCATCATGGCAGGATGTTCCACGCGGTGTGTTTGCCGAACAACATATACTAGCTGGGTAAGAGATCTGAAAATTTTGGTCTATGACGTTTATTTGCTGCTGTCTTTTCTGCCAAATTTTAGTTGTTGCTGTTTTGGGTTGTTGTTTTTTTTTTGTTGTTGTTTGTTTTGTGATATGAACAGGTATGATTTTTCTGTTTCAGAATGTTTTTATTCATTGTGCGAACATAATACGATGCTGTGTTACCAAAACCGAAGAAAATTTACGTTGTAGGCATATATTGTAATGTCGTTTTGGTTTGGTTTTTTCCCTGTAAGAATTACAATAGATGCTGAAAGGTTGTTAAGCTTGAGGAGGGATATAGTTGCTTTCCAAAATAAATACTATTTATGAGAGTTCATTTCAAGTTATCTCCAGGAGAGTGAACATGCAAGGAAGGGGTATATAATGTTTTCTTTGGAGCATACCTTTGCTAAATAGATTTTTAAAGGTTACTAATCTGTTTCATACCTAGGAAACCAAGAAAGTAAAAAAGAGAAGGAGATTATGGACATATCTGTTGCTTCAATGCTGTGGTGTTTCTATGACTTCCATCTCCTACGCAGTTACAAGCTCTGCAGGAAAGGGATATGCAACTTGTGCTGAAAACTTTCAGGTTTCCTGTTTCTCTGAGCAAGCTGATTTCTGGCTGAGCCAGTTAACTTTACTGCTGGGCCATCTCTCTGTATTTTCTGTTGCCCTGGAAAATTTGTGGTCTCTGCTGTTCCTGACCACCCTGGGTAGTTAGTGATCGCTTCCCTCCGGACTCACAGTACCAGCAGTGTAGCAGCATCAGCTATGTGCCAGTCCTTTTGAATTCTGCTGTCACTTGTATTTCTTCTGAATAAAGTGTTGCTGTTACAGAATTCCAGGGAGCCCTGAATATAAACGTATCAATTATGTGTCAACACAACAGCATCTGTCGTTGAAATTGGGTATCATTTATTTGGCATCAGCATAGCAAAGATTTGGCTGGCAGCCAGAGTAAAATATTCCAGCAGAAACTGCTGCAGCAGGAGCCATGTCTGAAGTAATTCTGTAAAATTTAGATGTTCTAACATGATCTTTTAATAAATTCTTAAGACATTAAGGTCCTTAAGCAAAAAGCCTTTTAGGTTCCATGTTCTTGTCTACTTTTGTTTCTTTTTCACATCCATTTTTTTTAATTTTTGTTCCTGCTCTCCAAAGAGATACATACATGGTTAGGGGATGTATATATCCTGTGATGTAATATACTTTTTTTGCATTCCATTTCATATTCCAACACTTGTGTACATAAAAATTCCAAATGAATGCAATCAGTGATGGCTTCTTGGGGAAACTTTGTGTAACTGTGAAAGATGCACAGCTTTCAATAGGAGAGTAGGAAATTTCTTGTAAAAGACATGTAGTCGCCTTTTTTTTTTAATTTCTTTTTTTTTTCTGGTCACCTTAGTCTCTCTAATCTTTCTTGCTTTTTGTTAGACCTTATCTGACTAAGTTTCACATTCCCAGAGGTGTGAGTGAGTCAAAACAGTAATTTCAGAAAGTTAGGAAATCCTAAGTCCATAAGACATTGCATTTGTCACGGGCATAACTGCCATGGTTCAGTCAATATTCTTAGAGTACCTGTGGGAAATTGGAAACTCAGATCACTTTGCTCTTGTGGATGATCTTTATCATACTTGGAGGAGGTAAAGAAGTAACTCTTCTCTTTAATGGTCTAGCTTCTAATAATCAACTGGTTGATTGTGATCTCTTTCTTAAAATGAAAATGGGAAGATCAGAATTGGAAAACAGAAAAAATGGCAGAAAGACTCAGGGTCATGTAATGTATCCAAATATTTACCTCGTGTCTTTTCACTGACTAGGCTGCAATTATTCAGCACATTCAAGTTTTTCATTTTTGTGCTAAGGAAACTCCTTTCTAGGAAAGCCTTAAGAACGATATAGAGATAAAAGTAGCTAGGAAAAAATCTGCACTAAATTTTCAGTGCTGGAAGGAAAACTTGTAGACTAAAGACAAACGGATTTTTTAAAAAGTTTTTTGTCTTTTGTTTTGTTTTTTTCCCCATGAGGTTTGAAGTCCTGTGAAGTTCAGTTTCTTTCCAAGCAGAGAGAACAGTATTGTCTGCATTTTAAATGGATTGGTTTCTGTTTGGGTAGAAAAAAAAATTTCTGTGTGGATAGTAAATTTGGATTAACTTTTAACTTCATGCTCTCAAAAGAAATCACAAATGTAATGAAACCTCTTTAGGAAAATCAATGCTACCTTTATCCAAGCTCAATTTATTCAAGAGGTCAGTTTTGTTGCTGCCCTGGCATAGCTTGAATTTAATGATTAACCTTTTAGTGACCGCTCATGTAACTTCTGGCTTTCCATCTAATACTTTATATAAACATAAGTCAAGATGATAACAGAGTGTTATAGTAGAGTGGTAGGTGCTATTTGGGGAAAAATCTCTTTCCAGATCCTATATGCAGTCAGTATACACTGGCCCCAGTGAAACTGAGAGAAGCCTTTTAAGAAATCCAATTAGTTGTCTGTTCTCTAGAGGAGTTAAAAATCTCTGTCCAGTGCTCTAATCAAGGATGTCTAACTGGTAGCTTAGCCGGTAATAGCGCTGTTGCCTTTTATAGAGGCGACTTCTCTTGCAGTTCTGCCAGGCACGTGTATTCATTTCAGCCACGGATAACATTGAGCATTGGAAGTCATACCCTGAAATAAATTTTAAAATCCTCTTCCGTGCTGAACCTGGCACCGTCTTGTTCTGTTGTGTTGCCCTTCCATTCAGCAGATTTCCTTGTGAGATCTTGGTGTCGTGTAAGCAGGAGCGTACAACAGGAGGGAGATATGGGCGCTCTGTGTGAAAGCAGCACTGAAAAATGCAGCTTTAGGTTCAAGGTTCAAAGCAAAGTATTGTCAAGTATTACACAGTGTGCTTGCTCCACTGGTAATCATCTCTGTAATTTTCTGCAGGTTAAAAAAAGAAAATCCATATAATTTGGGGAAGTAAATATGAAAAAGAGTTCAAAAGGAGCTTTAGTTAATGTAATAGCCTGTAAAGTCAAAACTGTTTTCCTGTTAAAATGGAGAATACGAGGAAGAGCAATTCTAATGCCAGCAGTCTTTGATGTATTTATCTCCACAAAATACAGCTCTGCTGGCTGTTCCATGTCCATAGATGTTCATGTCCATAAAGAGACCTGGCTGAAACTTGTGGAGCACTGTAGTAGCAGCTGAGACACTTTGCCAGATGGGAACTGAATGTCTCATCAGCCTTGCCGCCTGTGCATAGTCCTGTATCTTTCGAAGGCACCCTCTGTTGGCAGTTGTTGCTTACCATCAGCATTTATTCATCTTCTGTCTTTCCTTGCACTTTGAAGGAGGTGAATTTTGACTGCAGCTGTCATGATGGTTGGGGTTTTTTTTAAGTTCTGTACACTTTTTGCTCTATCACATTACTGTGCTCTTAGCCAGTGCTTTCTTCCTTACTTTGTATTTCATTCTAAACTTGCTATTCTGAAATACATTAATATTGTGTCATTTCTGTCAAGAGGTTTATGAACAATTTTAACCTGTTGCTAGTATCCCCAGTTGATTGAAATTTTAGTGTGCCCTTAAGGAAAATGGGATGACGCATATGGTACAGTAGAGCAGATAAAAGGCTATGCTTCTCCCTTCCCCTTCTCAAAAATCTGCTTTGTGGTTGTAGCTCTAGTTTCAGGCTCTGTTAATTTGTGACTAAAAATAATAATAATAAAAAAAGAATTAAAGTCTCACTTCTCTGTTGGACAGAGGGGTGAGCAGTGGTTGATGTCCTGTATCATAGGAGGGGGATCTACATCTAGGTATCTTCTGATATCTCTAGCCCTTTGTCAGAAAAAGATGGTTCTCAAAGACCTGCTGGAGGTGATGTGCACTGTCCTCGTTCCAAACGCACAGAATTGTTGATTCTTTTGGTTTTGCAGAGCCCATGCTCAAGTTATAAGGTGCATTACACTTGGCTTTATTTAGAATATTCAGGTTTGAAGAGCTATCTTATAGCACTCTCAGATTAAATATTGGGCTTGTTGAATCTACTTCTAGCTCTGCAGGTCTAGTATTGAAGAACTGCCTGTTCAGAGCAATGTTTGCAAAACCATTTTAGTACGTCTCACTATTACTAAGTCAGTACTGCAACCTTACATAAGCTGGTCTCCATCCACTTAACTCCAGGACAGCTTCGATGGTTAATATTTATATAAAAGCTTTCATGTTTCCACGGTGAAATTGTCTGACTCTCAAAAGAAAAGGTGTCTTTTTCCCTGTTGACTTGGTGTGAAAAAGCTTGCAAAGGCTTTCAGCAGCACTGCATCTGAGACGGGCATCAACAGAAAAACTAGGGTCATCTCTAATTCAGTATTTCATTTTGTGAAATTGCCTACTCTGAGAGAAATAAAGCATTTACATGTATATTAACCAATGTTTGCCAGCTCTTGGAATAAAGCCAGTTCTCTCAGGGCCAAACAAATGCTTTGAGTGAATGACTAATAATCTGCTATTGTCACTCCTAATTTATGGATGGGTAGATAGAGCAGTGCTTGCCATTTTAAGTTGTCCTATTTGCTTGAAAGACTAAAGATCATGATTAGCTATCGGCTTGTGTATCTACAGCGTGTCTGTTTATATCTGGTTTACTCAATATAGCTGTTGCAAAAGTTCAAAGCCTTCCCCCATGCGAAGAACTAAATGTGGAAGAGGCTGAGAACACGTGAAGGTTACAGGTGTTTGGGGACGGTAATTTGGAAGCTGCAGTCAAAGGCTGAAAGGCTATATGGCATCTCCTCTTTTTAAATGACATGAAAGGCCCGTGCCTTATTTTTTTTCCTGAGGAAATCTGTATTGTCATCTCTCTGTGTTCATAGAAAATTAAAAATCTATGGATTCTCAAGATCGTGTCTGTATTGAGCTTTGGTTGTTGATAAGTAAGAGAAGAACATAATACTGAGTACCTTATAACAATAATCTCCTGTGTCTCTGAGCTTTTAAATTTGCTTTGTTTTTCAACAAGTGCAGTTAAAAACCATTTTGAAAACCTTGTTTTACACATTTATGAGCATGGCTTTCTCATGAAGTTAACAGCAGTCTTGGCAAGATTGGAGTGAATAAAAACAGCAACGAAACCCTCTTTTACCAAGAAAAGTGCGTGTTTTTAATGGGAGCACTTAAAATCCTACCCCTATTAAAGCCCATATTGAATACTGCAGAGAGGCAAATAGCACAGCATCCCTCTGAGTAGGAGTTTGAGGCATTGCGAGTCACTCTTGAGATGCAATTGTCCTCAGAATGTCCTGTGAAGTCTTCCATGAATCTGGTCTCCTGGCTGGTTGTGTAGGAGTGCGCTATATCCCACCTAGATATGTAGGGAGGAGATGGAGGAGAAGTACGAACCTCTCTTGTTAGCCACTAAGAGCAAATGAGCAAATAAACACAGTGTAGAGGTGAGACCAATAATTGATGTCTGTGTTCTCTGATGGATTGTCTCTTCCATCCACTTCTTTCAGTCTTTATTTTGTTTCTGTGCAGCTTTCCTTCCATGCACTGATTTCTCTCTCCTCTTCTTTCGCTTCTTCTCTTGTGGCCTAAGGAGCTTTTCCTGCTCATTCTGTCTGGGCTTCATTATGTCATTCATCTACTTGCACTGTTTCACAATTGTAGGTTTTTTTTTGCTTTCTCCTCCCTGCATTAAACTTCCTATCTGTGGTCTTGTTAAATGAAGTAAGAGCAACAGTGGCTGGTGTTGTTGCTGTGGGTACCAGGATGTCCACAGCCCAGAGTGCAGCCATTAATATTCTGTCTGTAAGCTGTGGGAGACAATCTCTGAAGAGATGCCAAAGTACATGATTCCTCAGCCCCTCTGAAAGATCAGATGTAGGACTTAACTTTTGTATTGTGTAGCTGTCACCTGATGTTCATGGGCACTTTGGTAAGATTAATTGCAGAATCACAGAATGGTAGGGATTGGAAGGGACCTCTAGGGGTCATCTAGTCCAACCCTGCTGCCAAAGAAGGTTCACCTAGACTAGGTTGCACAGGAACATGTCCAGGGAGGTTTTGAAAGTCTTCAGAGAAGGAGACTCCACAGCCTCTCTGGGCAGCCTGTTCCAGGGCTCCATCACCCTCACAGTAAAGAAGTTTTTCCTCATGTTGAGGTGGAACTTCCTGTGTTCTAGTTTGTGCCCATTGCGCCTTGTCCTATCACTGGGCAGCACTGAAAAGAGCATGGCCCCATTCTCTTGACACCCATCCTTTAGAATACTGATAAGCATTGATAAGATTCTCTCTCAGTCTTCTCCAGGCTAAACAGACCCAGGTTTCTCAGCCTTTTAGTTTTAAAAATGAATACATCCCCGTTATCAGAGAAGGTCAAATAATATGTGATCCAAAGCCTACATTTACTGGATCATAGGCAGTTACATTTAACCACCCATTCCCTGCATACCCACAGTTCCCAAATCATCCACAGGCCCCCTTGCTGACTTCATTTTCACTGTTACGGATTCAGGGTACAACTTGAAGTGGTTTGATTGTTGAGTGCCTGCTATAGCATTGATAAAAAGGATCTACTGAATGTGCCAGAAGACAGACTGTTGAATGTGGCTGTGTGAAGGTGTCGTATTTTTAAGCATCATCTTGATAAAAGTTGGGGTGAGGGGAGTGCCATCTGCACCACAAAACCAACAAATGCCACCACCCAAACCCCACAAAAAACTCCCAACCAACACACCCAACACTTTAGAGCAATGTTTTTTGAAATTAAAATATGAAACTATTAAGATTAATCTGAATTAATCTATACAAAGTAAGAAAGATACCTGCTTAGATCTCAGCAGCAGGTGCTGGCAGTATTATAAATAGAAAGCAATACAAATTGAGGTGCTTATTAAATTTGCCTTTATGATGCTTTGAAGAATTGCAGTGGAACAGAAAAGAGAAATTACCAGAGGCTGTGGATTAGAAGGGTGACTTAAATAGCTGTATTGCCAAGGGAAATGGAACGTAAACTTGAATAGATGATAGACTTGCTCAAAAAAGTTTATCTAACAGCAATTTGTCTCCAGTATGGAGAGCTTGGCTGAGAGCTTTGGAGGGATGCAACTGAACAGAGGAGGCCCTAATTTTTTTCATCAGTATTGAATTCTAATAGATTTTCCAGGAGATTACACCATAATCCTTTCCAGCACTTATATTTTTCAAGTTTTTCTTTGTTTCTTTTTTCCCCTTCCTCCAGCTGATAAAAAATAATTCTGCAGGAAACATTCATGTTTGAAAAATGGACTTGCTTGGAATTTTTGCTGCCTTTTTGGCTAAGGCTCTGGTGAGGATCCTGTATGTCAGAGAATCACAGAATCATTTAGGTTGGAAAAGACCCTTGGGATCATCGTATCCAACCATTAGCCCTACTCTACAAGTTCACCCCTAGACCATATCTCCCAACACCACATCTAAGCAATGCTTAAACACATCCAGGGATGGCAACACAACCACCTCCCTGGGCAGCCCATTCCAATATCTTACCACTCTTTCCGTGAAGAATTTTTTCCATGTGTCTAGTCTAAACCTACCTTGTTTCAGCTTTAGGCCATTCCCTCTGGTTCTGTCACTAATTACCTGAGGGACGAGACCAGCACCAGCCTCTCTACAATGTCCTTTCAGGTAGTTGTAGAGAGTGATGATATTGTTCAGCATTTTCTAAAATTCTGGAAACACCATTGGGCCTCTGCAGAGAGGTGGCTGAGCAGAACAGCTAACAAATTGTCGAGTAAACCAGTTTAGAGCAGCAGGCTCAACTGGCAGAGAGGCTTATTAAAAATGAATCAAAATCTGCAATGTTTTTGGTTTGGTTTTTTTTTCTTTAATGAGATACTCAAATAGATTTAATTTGGCAGGGAACATACCAGGAAGTCATAGCATGGGAAAATTGGTGCTTTGGGGAGCAGCGAATTGCCCTGTGTGTGATCCGAGATCCTAATTTTCATGTAGCGAAGCACAAGTGCAGTAGCTGGTGGAGAGGAAGGAGGTCTGCAGTGGCACAGGGTCACTCCTGCACCCTTTTCGTCTCGGTTACTCTTGAAAAATGCCTGGCGTGCAAGCAGTGGAGGTGTCTAGGTTAGAAATGGTGATAAGACACGTGCACATGCAGAATGGGTAGAGTTGTTATCCCAGCGTTCTGGGGGAAAGGGAACATGTGTGAACAACAGAACTCCTAGCGTCCATGCCCAGGTCTCCCTGGCACTGCATCTATGGGCTTACACAAGCTAAAGTGGCTTGTGTGCCAGCCCAAGCATTTATGTTATCTGTGGTTAGGAATTTTATGAGTGGCGTGAAAAAAGACAACTTAGGAGGTGCACAAGCATGGCTACCCGTGGAAAAGTTGGGATCATTTCATCAGGGAACGAAGCTGGTGCCCTGTGCTAAGCTTGTTGTGGTTAATGGATGATTGTGTAGCACTGGTGACTGCTTTAAAAACCACACGAGTCAAACGGGAGGCTGTACAGGAATAAATGAGAAGGGAGGCTATGAATATTGCTATGTAGGGGGATGTAATGTTCTGGTCTCGGTAAGTACTTTAAAAGAAGGGCACTTGTACTTTACAGTAGTTGAACTATGGTACTGATCGATAGCTGCTGAATGTTGGAGAGGAGCTTCTGAGACATCCTTCTCTGACTACCTGGGCTTGCTTGTGGTGGACTTGTTACACACACAGCTCCACAGCATTTGCTTTTGCTTCTGAGTTTTTGAGCTGATGTAAAGTCCTGGCAGTAGGACTGTGAACAGGAGCACATAAATAGGTGGTGCAAGAACCAGCGTTGCAGAACTGATGAGGCAAAACAGGTTTGTGTTTAGAGGGTGGCTTTGCTGGGAAACTCCCTTCGGTTCCACTGTGCAAAATGGGGTTTTTTTGGTTCTGCCTCTGTAATTTTATTAAGTCTTAATTAAACTTTCTGCCTTTAAATTGGTTTATATTAATGTCACGCTGTCTTATTATGCGTATATTGACAGACACTAACAGGGATTTGATCAGCCTAATCCAGCTGTATGTAATTATGTGCCTTCGTAAATAATTGCAAACAGAGCCTATCAATCATGGCAGGAAAGCCTGCTGCTTTATTATAATGTGGGATTGTTTAGTGCCATGTAATAAGACTACAGGTTCAAGCTGGGGAGTAAACAAAATGAGATTTTAATGAGACCGGTGATAGGAAGAAAAAACTCCCCACCCATCCTGTGTTGCAAGTCTCGGTTCTTATCTCCCTTCCCCTCGATAAAAGGTGTCCTGATTGCATTGTTGTCACGCTGATGTTGAGAACATTTATGTAATTTGAAAGGAATTTGGGAAAGGTGCAGATTTCTGGCTGCCAGAGGAAGAGCTCTAGCCTAAACCTGTGGTGCTGCTCCGTGTTGGGTGGAGGGGTTTATTTCATTCATTGATAACTTGACTACCTGGATAAAACAAGAGCGTGTAGAAGGCAACAGAGGTGGCAGCGAGATCTGCCAAACGGCAGCGCTGCACAAGCTCTTTAACGCCTGCCCCGCTTGGAAAACAAGTGAGGAAGGGAGTAACACAGGCACCCACTTCAACAATTGTATTTGGGTTGGTTTCTGTGTGATTTAGTTAATCTCCAGTGTCATGCAGTGCTTCCCGGGCACATGGAGAAGCCAGGAGAGATGGGCACAGTGCCAGCAGTCTTTCCTCAGCCCCCTGCGGGACAACCATCTGGGCCAGGAAACGCTTGAAAAAACGAGAACTTGAGACGAACCCTGAAGGGGGTGAGTTTGAGATCTGAACCCCTCATTCAGCGTGCTCTGGCATTGCATCCAGCTAAAATAAAACCCTAAGTGCTGCTATGGGTTCTGTGCTGTCCATTTTGCCCTGCAGGACTGTCCCAGGAGAGTTGCAGGAGTCTGGGTTCACATCTGTCTTGCTTTCTCCTGTGGCAGGTAGCTCTGTGTCTTGAGATAGAAGAGGGAGATTTCCCTTTGTGCCTCCTGAAGAAACCAACTGTTTCACAATAGTTTGAGTCCAGCATACACAGATTGGTTGTCAGGGAGTACACGTGTTGTTTCTGGATGTTGCCCGGGTATCTTGGGAGCTGTTCTTTCAGCTTTTCTCTTCTGTCAGTCGCTCTCCATCATTCCCCTCTCCGGTTCGCGCACACAAGTCCGTGCACACCCCTGCTGCCCCAAGCTCATCCCTTGCGTTTGTGTTGGGTGAGGTTTTTTGTGGTTTTAGATTTAACAATCCATTCTTGCTGTGGGCATGGAAATTTATTTATTTATTTATTTATTTAGCCTGCCAAGCTTTAGCCTGGACCAAATTTTCAGTGCCAAAGTTTTAGTGACGGTAGAATTATAATGAAAAGCAGTAACAGTCCCTCAACTCTCCTGTTTGCATTGCAAAACTGTAACATCAGGTTTCAGGCTCTCTGGCGTTCTGCCTGGCGTGTGGCTCAGGGATCTGTTTATAGTGATGCTCTCCCACAGCACGACTGTGTTGGGAACCCAGTAGTCTGAATGGGAGAAGTAACAACCAGACGCATGGCTGGGGTTGCTCAGTCTGGAAAAAAGGCTCTGGGGAGACCTTATTGTGACATTCTAGTATCTGAAGGGGGCCTACAAGACAGCTGGAGAGGGACTTTTTAGGCTGTCAGGCAGTGATAGGACTAGAGGAAACAGATTAAAGCTAGAGATAGGTCAATTCAGGTTAGACATTAGGAAGAAGTTCTTCACCATGAGGGTGGTGAGACACTGGAACAGGTT